>PVJI01002356.1:0-147190 GCA_004026765.1 Micronycteris hirsuta
ATCAATGATAATCTTCAACCCAGTGAGGGGCAAGTCCTGGGGACGGACTCCAGTGTCAGTGGCACTGCTACAATCAGATTTCTTGGAACCCATTTACAAGAGGCTTTGCATTCGCCAGATTGCTTCCTGAGCCCAAAACCCTGCGCACACGTGGTGACCTTGACGTGGCTGTTCCCACGAATCCTCTTTCCCCTTAAGCTATGCCGTGTGACATTTCCAAGTCACACGGCAGGGATCCGGCTTCAGTCTGTCTTTCCACTAATGGCCCGTGCCCGGCTCTGGCCCGGCCTCTGCGCCCTGCTCCCTTGCCGGCATTGACTGTGCTGTGAGGGCTGCGCAGGGGAGGAGGAAGTGGGCTGTGAGCACCTGCCACGGAGGGCGGATGCTTTTGCTTCTCTCCTCGGCTCCTCCTGTGGGGCAAGCTTGGGGTAGGAGAACTTTTTCTCCACCTCTGTCCACCCATCCATTTGTTTATTCCTTTGTTCATTCGTCCACTTGTTGGCGATGTGGGAACTGAGTCCTTGAGAATGGGAAGCATTGCGTGGCTGTGAGAATCCACAGAGAGGAGGCGAGGTTTGGACTTGACCTTTGAAGAGCCAAATACAGGCAGAGAAAAGAGACCTCCCCAGATGCCAACAGTGATTATTGCCAGGTGGCAGATTTAAGAGTGGTTTGTATTTTCTTCTTTGTGGGTGTTTGATTCTATTTTTTCTTCAAATGGGCATCTATTAGTGTTTGTGTAATAAAAGTTATTTAGAAAGTGAATACCTGGTTAAACAGGTGCTGGGTGCACAAGGCAGGTGCGGTGAGAACAGGTGGAGAGCAGCGAGGAGGGAAGTGTTGTTTCCTGCCATCACCCGAGAAGGTCACTGTTGAGCTGGGCCTTGCAGCGGGACGAGGCCTGGCAGCAGTCGCGTCTGTGGGATGGTGGGCCCAGCCCTTCTCCCCTCTCTCTGACTCCCTCTCCCGTCTTTGGCCCCCAAGGAGCCTCCTGGGGGTCACGTTGCTCCTTAGGAAAGGTCCTTGTCTGAAAGCTTGGAAGGGCTCATCTCGGAAGGGAGCAGGAAAGCTACTGGCACAGATTTCAGAGGTGAGGTGAGAGCCGCCCCCACTTCGCCCTTTCATTCTGTAGATGCCCCAAGTAATATCAGGAGCCGTGGCTAGAACGCAGGCTTCTGACAATGTCAGCCTTGTCACATACTGACACCGGGCACTTTCAGGTAATTTCCACCCCTCACCCTCTGCCCTGTTCATCCCACCCCGCCTTCAACATCATGTCTGCCTAGGAAGGGTGTTCGGAGAATACTGGCTGCCACGCGACTCAGGCATTTCTCCGCAGGGGGCCTGACCCCACAACACACACTCAGCCGCAATCGATCAGCCTGACTGTGCTCTCTAGCAGAGATGGGGATTCTCTGGCCCTGAGGGTGGAGGCAGCAAGACCACATGGGCTGTTTCTGTTTTGTGCTCATGCGGTTACCTTAGCAACAGAAAACAAGGGGAAGCAAAGCACCATCTAACCACAGCCTCGACCCATCCAAAGGCATAGGCATGTGGAGTGGAGGAAGCGCCAGCCCAGAAGTCAGGAGGCCAGGTTCCTGCCTGGGTTCTGCTGGCCCCTGGCTGGCTGCTCCCCACAAGCTGCCTCCTCCCTGGGCCTCTTCTAGACAGAAGGGCGGCTGAGGGCTCTCTGGATGGCTCAAGGACGGTGTGGAGGAGCCCAGTCCTCTGGGAAGAAGACCCTACTGTTTCTGCTCTCGGTGGCTTCAGGAACTATCTTGGAGCAGCTGTTCGCCAGCCAGTCTCCTGGGACTTAACTTGTCACTTGCCACCTGTGACGCAGAAATGTCTGAGGACTAAGCAGATGGTTGAGCTCCAAGGAGGCTGGCACATAGCAGGTGTACCTGGACGGGTATTCCTTTAGCTGGGGCAAGAGGAAAACCTGGCCCATGAGCGTGTAGAGAAAGAGAGATTGAGGAAGTCAAACATAAATATGAGCCGTTCAGCTCTACAAGTATCTGTAATAGTAAAAACAATACCAAAAATACCTTCAGCATGGCCCTATAAATTTCCAGCTCCCATTTATGGCATGTGACCTTTCACTCCCATTCGCACGCCGTGTTCCCACAGCCATCCAGTGAGGCAGGCAGAGCGGGCACTTGGCCTTCACATTGCCCTGAGGACGCCAAGGCTCAGGGAGGCTGAAGATCCTGGGGTCTCGAGCTGCGGCTGAGCTGGACCTGGACCTCCGTCCTCTGCCTCTTGGCCTTGGAACCTTTTTGCTGGACATGACTGCTGAGAGCTATTATGAAGCAGAAGAATTTGCCAACCTTATTTATGGCCATGATTCTTGGACTTAACACATGTGAGACACCTTTCTTGAAAAAGAAAGAAAACCAAGATTTATCATTTAACAAATAATTTTATTGAGCACCTACTATTTGCTAAGCTTTGGGTGAGGCACCGAGGACTCAAAAGCAAAGGATGTGGTCTCTACTCCTGAGCAGCTCCATCTCTTAGACACTTACTCTTACTTAAAGACGTCTCCCAGGTTGACCTTGGATAGAATCACCAACCGTGAGTTTCCCAGAGTGACACCTTCCTCCCTGCAACCATTTTTGTATCCTAACAGAATTCTGTCAGGCTGCATCCATGATAGGAAAAGACACACTTCTCCTAAAACTGATGGGGGAATAACCAGAAACAGGAAGCAAAGATGAAAAGCCTAAAGCAAGTGTTAAAGCCACACCTGCTCTGGGTCGGGCAGGGTTGCAGGGAGATGGGAGAGGCCCCTTGGCTTGATGCAAAAGTGCTTCCGGGAAAGCAGCTGGGGGCAGCCTTCCGGACAAAGGCTGGGGCCAGCAGGAGAGTCAGAGGGGCAGCCTTGGGAACAGCAGCTGCAAATGGATGTTGAAAGGCAACCTGAAGCTCTTTCTGTGAACACACACAGTCATTAAGTTCCCGTTTCCACAGATGGGGACTTAGGGGCCACACCCCACCTGCAGCAAATCATTTTCTGAATTGACGTACAGAATCTGAAAGCCAGAGGCCTACAGGTCCAAACCAGCTCGACAATCGAGAATCCGTGACTAAAGCCCCAGGAAAACATTTTAGCATTTTACTGCTTTCCCTATACTGCTTTGTTCTATGAGCAGAAAAAGTAGTCAACAGCCTTTTAGATTCTCTTAAAGTAGCTCTTACCTGCCCAGTGAAATGACAGCATGGGGACAAATGTCCACCTGAAGAACCCAAACTTTCCGGGCCCAGTGACACACTCTTAACTCACAGCAATAGCTTCTCGCTTGGATTTCTGCCTTTCTCTTCAGAATCTGTAGCCCAAACAAGTACTGTGGGTTAAACTCGGCAGACCTGAAGACTCAAATGGAAGGGACTCAACCTGCACCGCCCCCCACCCACCCCCGGGACAGAGGTCATGATACAAACGAGAACATCAGAAGGCAAATTAAGGCCCACATGGTTTTAGTTTTCACATGCAGGGACACAGCCCACAACACAGGAAAGGAAGTTTCTTGCTTTATTTTGTTTTGCTGATTAAGACCATTTTCACATGAGCTCATCTTTAAAACAGCAAAGAAATGCTTTAAGAGCTAGACCGTGGGTGCAAGTGACAAGTGGAGCTGAATTGTCCTCATGTTACAAACTCGGAGTAGTAGACCTGGGGGTTGGAAGAGGCCCTAGAAATCATCTAACTCGCTGAGTTTATTTTTCCAGGAAGACTCTGAGTTCTCCATTATAAAGATAATACACACAGTTAGCGAGTCTTCCGAGTGTCCCGCGTGGGATCTGCCATGTGTGGAAGGAACTTGCATTCGTTTGCTAGGGTGGCGGTAACAAAGAATCAGAAACTTCATGGCCAGAAGTTTGTCTCTTAGTTCTGGGTCCAGAAGTTCAAGAGAAAGGTGTGGTCAGGGTTGGCTCCTTCTGAGGGCTGGACGAGAGGTTCCTGGCGCTTTGCCGGCCATCTGGGTGGCCCCTGGCTTGTAGATGCATCACCTGTTGTCTACCTTCATCTCCACGTGGCTCCCCCTGGGTCCCTGTTTGTCTCTGTGTCCACACTTCTTTCTTCAGTAAGGACACTAGTAATCGTGTTGAAGTAGGGCCCATCCTAATGAGCTCATCTTAATCTAACTAACTGAATGTTCAATGACCCCATTTCCATATAAAGCTGTATTCTGAGCTACTGGACACTTAAACACATGAACGGGCGGAGAGCACACAATTCAGCCCTTAACAGAACTAACTGCACTGCACCTGGTCCTAGCGAGGCTGCAAGCTTTGTGCGATCCACACTCGACGGCTGGGTCAGGCCCCAGGAGGTGGGCAGCACAGAGGGGCCTCGCCAGGTGGACGTGATGTCTCCAGAGCCAGGCTGCCTGGGTTGGTAGCCCTGCCCCCTCATCTATGAGTGAATGAATGGGGGTGCATTGTTTAACCTCCCTGTGCCTCAGCTTCTGCATCTGTAAAACAGGGTCAGTGTAGGCCTACCATTTTAAAACCTTAAAAGCTCAAAATACCAAAAACATTGTATTTATAACTCATTGGGTGGCACAAGCTGACCTGAAATGAACTCATTGGGTACAAAAACTGTCTTGAGTTGGCACAGGCTGCTCGCAGTCTCCATGGCGCCACATCCAGGCCTCACCACAGGAGTGTCACGTGACTGGAGGGCACCATGCAGATGCCGCAGGGTGTTACGTAGTCTACACCACAGGCTCTGCATTATCTCTAATAAAATCCCCCAGTTCTGACACACCAAACACGGCTGGCCCGAGCGGCTTTCAGTAAGGGATGATACATGGTGGTAACGAGTTTTACAGTGGTTAGAATATTACCTGGCACAGAGTAAGGACTATGAACATATTTGCTAAATAAAATAATAATAATAATAATAATAGTAATTGCCTTGTCTAAAGTCACTCAGGTGGTAAGCCAAGAAAGAAAGTTCTAGTTGGTCTCTTCACGCAGGAATGTCTGACATGGAAGCCGTGTTTTGCGCAGGCTGAGCCACCTCTGCGACTCCAGGGCTGAGGGTCATGTCCTTTGCTTTGTAACCCAGCCTTGTTTATACAATCTATTGAAACCGTCTCCACCTCCTGAGATGGTTATCAAGTGAAATCAGGTTCCTATTTGTGGTAATCTGTGAGGACTGTCATAATAAAGTACCACAGACTGGGAGGCTGAAACAACAGGAATTTGTTTGCTTGCAGTTTCTGAGGTTGGAAGTCCAAGATCAAGGTGTCTGCCTGTTGTTTTCTGAGGCTCTGTCCTTGGCTTGCAATGGCTGTCTGTCTTCTCACTGTGTCTTCACATGGTCTTCCCTCTGTGCATGTCTGTGTCCCAGTCTCCTCTTCTTATAAGGACACCAGTCATATAGGATTAGGGCCACCCTGATGACCTTATTTTCACTTAGTTATCCCTTCCAAGGCTCCATCTCCCGATGCAGTCACATCTGGAGGCGCTGGCAGAGAGGACTCCCACATACGAGTTTGGGGGGTAGGACACAATTCAGCCCATAACACTACTTCAAGAAACTAAATGAATTGCCACTCATACCAGATGTATCCCATACACTTACTGGCTAATTTCTGACCCAGTAGTTTTCAAAGTGTGGTCCAGGATCCCCTGCAATTGATTCTCCTGGAACCTTAACAAAAACAAGCCTGCCCAAGCTTCCAAGTCAGAATCTCCTGGGGGAGGAGACCGCAGGGCCCAAGTTGGAGCTTGGTTATTTTTTATATTTATTTGCAGGTGTAGTTTAGATAAGGGGATTTAGGCAGATAGCAAGGTAACCCCCTCCCCCTCTCCACAAGCCTGTAGCCACTGCAGTCCCCCAGGTGAGGGCCGGTGAAGGAGGAGCAGGAGAGAGGGAGAGGTCCCTGCGGGAAGTCTGAGCCGGAAGTGAGCACGGGGCACCCCACGGCTCCTCCAGGGTGTTTTCCTCTGTGGGGGGGGGGGGGAGGTGACGGTGGACAGTGCTTTCCTGCTCAGAGCTACCATCCTGGCAGCGCTGAGCACCTGCCTTCAGTGCAGATACACGGAGCTCTGCAGCGTAGATGCCAGCCAAGGGGGCTGTTCTCCCCGGCAACGCCAGGCTGCGGAAGGTGGCCTGGAATAGTGCACTCCAGTCATTTCCCAGGGGCAGCCTCGCAGCCTCCCTCCCCAGCTTCTGGCAGACCTTGATATTCCCCTCGCCTCTCAGAATGGCATAAGACCCCAGCTTTGTATCGTGTTTAAGAGACTGGTGATGGGGGCATTTTCCAAGGCCAGATGCTGAACCAGGGAGCAGAGGTTGAGGCGGTTCAGGAAGTGATGGTTCTGCTCCAGAACTTCCAGTGACATCATGGCAGGTGGGTGACTGTCAGGGTCATGCTGGCTCCCTGCAAGCTGATCTAGAGGGAACAGGTTTGCCATCATGTGAGCTATATATAGCCTTTCAGCCACCACCCAGACCACCAATGGGAGCCCTGTAGGGTGGGTGTCTGTGTGTGCCCCACCTGCATCAGCATGGCCACTGGCCTCCCGCGTCAGAAACTCTAGCAAAACCTTGGTGAGTGAGACTCTAACTGCAGATGACTTTCCCAGCGCCGTGACAACAGGCACCATCAGAGCTCATGTCAATAATCCCTCCTTCACCTTTCTCTGCCTGGGCTGGCTTAGATTTCTCATGTCTTAAAATATTTTCCTGGCTGAAAAATGTGGTGACTCACCTGGACTGGCACTGAGCAGAACAGGCAGGAGGTGCTGCCTTCTGAAGAACTGTCAGACCCGGCACAGCACCCGTTTGTGTCACCCGTTGCTCCTGTCAAGCGGGAGACGTATTTCTTGCTCTCTTGTCAAAATCAGGGCTGCCAGAGAAAGGAAAGCACAGAGGATGTGTCCAGCTTCGGTGCTTGTACTGAACAGAGTTTGAGGAAATCAGTTGGGCTCGCCTGGGCGTCTCCTCCGCCTCCCCCGCACAGTGCGAGATGGGCTCCGTATTCGACAGGCCCTGTCAGAGGTGAAAGTTCATCCGCAGAATCACTCAGCTCCACGCCGGGTGCTCTGGCAGCATCTCAGTCAAGATCCAGTTCTCATTGTTGAGACTCCGTGGTCCATGAGCTCCCCTGAGGCTGGTGAACTTGGATCAATAAAAATTGGGGGCATGTTGCTATCAATTAAACTGTGTTTACGGGTCCTCTCAATTTCATCTGAATTCTACAAACTGTAAATAGTGGAATATTGACATCAGACCTGGATTCAAATCCTAGGTTTGCTAATCATTCATTGTGTGAGCTCGACCAAGTTATTCACCTCTGAACATCTCTTTCCTGAGCTGCCAACGCGGAACTGACATCGTCTTCCACGTTACAGTGCAGTGAGTGTCAAAGAGATCATGGACACGAAACGTACCAGAATAGAATGTCGCCCATAAAAGCTCATTTCTTTTCCTGTCTTTTCTAGGGTTTTTTCCCCCTGAAATTTGAAATGAGCAACATTTCCGGCTAACGAATGTTGGCACATTTCAGGATGTGGCTGTGCGTACTTTCAGAAGATCATAAATAATTCTCCAAGAGGAATTAGAAATGATTGGGGCACAGACTCTGAGACCAGCTGTCACCGGAGTCAGGAGCGGTGAGAGGTGTGGCCCGAAAGGCAATAGGAGCAAAGCCTCGGTTGTGACTTTTGGATGCTGGGGGAAGTGAGTTGCATCTTCTTTTCCGAGGGCCCACAAATATTCTCCGAAATGCAGCAAGCCTGGCCAGCTCCAGGGGCACAGGCAAGATACCCCGGGAGCTCGCCCTCCCCACGTGCTGCCTCCTCTCTGACACCCTGTCTCCAGCCTTCCGCCCTCTGCTCAGGTTCAGCTCCAGGCCCAGATGCCCCGCCCCCGGCTGTCTTCTTCTCTGGCGCTTCTCATCGGAAACTCAGGTTCCAGCATCTGCTGGGGTGCCCCTCACTCTTTCATTTGTTTGGCCTCAGCTTCCCACCAAAGACAGAGAACGGGTTTGAGTCCAGCTTCAACCTTATTGGTTGCAATATTATGGATACGTTGCTTAACCTCTTTGAAACTCAATCTTCTCATCTATAAACAGGTCTCCCACGTTGTTACGTTGTTGTGAAGGCTAGTGTGAATAAAATGAATATCAAAGTATTTGTAAACTATAGAGTACTGAGAAAGAAAATAATTCAATTCTCTCTTAGCACGTATACCTTACTGACATATAGTAAGGGCACACAGACATGTGTCAGGCTATTTTTGGATTAAAAATCTTTGCCAGGGAGATGCTGTCCAATCCCAAAACACACCAGGGCATGTCCTGAACAGTCGCCTGGGGGCCCCAGTGGGTTCCCTCGTTGGCTTCTGAGGGGAATCAGACACTTACCAGGTACTTACTGCATCCAGGCTCGTGCCTGGGACACCTTGTCTGATCCCATTGGACCGGCACTGAGCAAAATTCCATGACTTGTGTGGAGCAAATGAAGCCGTGTCAAAACTAATCACCCGAGTGTTAGTTTGTTGCCATCATCTCTCTGGAGTACTTAGTTCTAGCAAAGCACCTCTCCCTCTGCACTTTTGGGGAGCCATGGTGTGTCTTATATGAATTCTCCCACGCCACTGCCTAGGCGCCAGCCACTCCCCCTCTCCCTGCTCCACCATCTCGCTCTGGCCAAGCTGCCCTGTGCGGAATATGCCTTTCTCTCCTGGTATGCTCATTTATGATGACCCTGTAACAAAGTGTCTTATTGAGTATTTTGGCAAACAATCCTGTTAGCTTTCAGTGACAGCCCTGCCCGGGAATGGATCCAACCGGAGGGAGGGCCAAGGACAGATTAGCCACAGTGTACTCAGAGCAATCCTTCCTCTGACACAGACACTTAGCCACTCGGTGAGCTCACTGCGCTTGGCTGCCCGCAGATCCTCGGGAAAGGCAGGTCCCCGCCCCCGGGGGTTCCCCGCTAGCTAACCAGGCACGACCACATCCCAGCACCGACTCCAGCTTGTAGCCTCCCACTGTACGGATGAAGAAACGAAGGCACAGAGGGTCAAGTAACTTACCCAAGGTCACACAGCCAACAGGTGGCAGAGACGAGAGCCAAGCCCAGAGCGAAGTCCAAATCCCAAGTTCTTTCTGATCCAAATCCCATGATCAAAGTGGTAACATGACATGTTGTTCTGACCCTGGCGTTCACACAGAAGGGCACACTGTGCCGGTCACTGTTTACCGTGTGTACTTCCCTCCTCCCCAGCAGCTTAAGTTACTTTCTGCTCAGATTCTACTGGGAATTATGCTGTAGTCATAAAAAATCGGGGACTATTTGCCATTTCACCATCCCTAGCTGCCCTCCCCGTGGACCTACAATTATTCAGTGTCATTTGGCTTGTGGTTAGAAGCACCACAGTGCCTACACAGATGACACGACCAGCAAGTCTTCGCCACAGCACGAAGCCAAGAGCTACCTCAGCCAATGTTAGCAGATCAGTTCCCAAAGCCCCTGCAACCCGATCGCCCTCCACCAACCCTCTGCTCCAGCCCAAAGGTCCTGACCCTGCGTTCGCTATTCTGCCCCCACCGGTAGCCTGGTGCCCAGTGGGGCGGGTTCTGTGCCCCCACAGGCCTACCCCAATACAGCTGTTTCTCCCAGCCCACTCCAGTGACCTGGCCCCTGCTCCCTTCCTGATAGATTTTCTAATTTCCAGAGGGGGCCCACACCCAGTCCTGGGCCCCGCTCTCCAGGCCAAGGCCTTGACCTTCTCTCTTGGCCTTGCCAAAGCTCTCCATGGTGACCTGAATAGCCTTCTCCCCCAGATGCTGCCAGGAGTCCTGACTATATCTAAACAAACCTTCCCCTCATCTCCAGAATAAATGACCCCATTTCCTCCCCAGGCATGAGCTCCCAGACTCTGGCCATACTAGCTCCACTCAGCAGATGACAAAACTCTCTGGGGAAGGGGAAGGCACACCAGCCTGCCTTGGCCTGAGCTAACCGAGTCCCAGGAACCCTGGGGCCAGGTGCCATGCCACTTTCTTTGGCAGACTCCTAATACACCACCAGCTGAGATTCTCAGGTGCTCAGGAACCGGGGGAGGTGAATCGTCCAGCTGGATTTCTTGAAGACCCTATGTTATGCCATAGAACCCACCCCCAACGCCACATTCCCCGTCCTCCAATCTTTGCTTTCTGTTTTCCATAGCACTTATTACCACTTTGATACACCGATATCCTCCCCGAGAGTTTAGTCTGCTTTGCTTGAGCGGCGTCTGGCCCATGGTTGGTACTCAATAACTATCTGTTCAATGAATGACTGGAAGGCCCGGGGCCTTGGCAGGCAGTGCCGGTGCACACATGCTGAGGTGTTGGGAAAACCAGGAGTTCTCATTTCTCAGCTGTCACGGAGCCCAGTTGCCTCCGGGCTGCCAAAGAGGATTTCCAAACTTTTCTTCTTTGCCAGGGCAATAAAATGTCTACAAGTGCTTCCCCAGCACAGCTCGGGGCACCGTGAGAGGGGCCAAGACTGCAGGCAGCTTATTACTCTGGCTCGCCTCTGAGCCCTCCACCCCACTGAGACATCGATGGTCCCGCTGCAAGCCCCCGGCGTGCCTGTACCCCTCAGCGCCCCCTTGCGACCCACCTGTCTCCTTGCTTCCCAGACGGGAGTCCGCCTGACTCACCTCCGCAGCCCCGGTGCCCAGCACAGTGCGCAGAAGCTACAGTGTGTGAGAAGTACGTGGCGACTAAACGAAGCTGGGATTCCACCTGCAGAGAAAACCAGCCCTTTCTGAACAGCCGTCCGACTCAAACTCCAGGGCGTGATGACTTTCTTTCTTCTTATGGTGACTAATGACTTTTTTCTTCCAAAGAGTCTTTCAGTCCTGAGATTTAAGTTTTACACACTATAAATTTCAAGGTAACCTTATGGAATAATACTATTTACAAAGATACACAGCATAACACTTATAGTAAAACTGATGATTATGTTTCCTTTCCCAAGACCTTAAATAGATGTTTTTACAGAAGGGCTGACTTAAAAAAAAAAGTTATGTGGAGTGTTTTATGATATTGAAAATAAAAGTCTATAAAGAAAAGCTGATGCTGCCTTTACCATTTCTCCTACAATAAAATTTTTACTTATTCCAAAAAGGTGTTTTTATAGGCAGAAACTGATTATCCAGTTTTTCTTGGACTTAGGAGAGGGTGGTTTACTTTAAAAAGAGGAAATAATACACAGAGAAAACATAAAACAGTTGTTGTCTTCACACTCACAAGAGGAGAGACTGAGCATTTTCTAAATAGAACTATTTGTGGATTGCACTAAGCTTTAAACCAGACTGGACATGAAGTTGAGTATATTCCTTAGATTCAATTATTAACATTAATTTAATCACTGTGATGAGAACATTAAAAAGGAGAATAATTCTGCTTTGATTCATGATTTTAAAACATTGTTTATCTACACCAATCGCCTTACAGATAAATGCTCAGGTGCAATTTCACTTTCGGCAGATGAACACCTTGAGGAGACTAAATTCATGTACTTTGAAAGGCAAAAGAGAGAAACACATTGAAAATTTCGGCTTCTGCTCCAGATGGCAGAGTAGGTAAACATGGTTCTTGCCTCCTCCCACAACCACATCAAAATTACAACTAAACTATAGAAAAACCATGATTTAGAACTGCCTGAAATCTGGCTAAAAGGAAGTCCTACAACTAGGGAATTAAAGAAGAAGCGACATTGAGACTGGTAGGAAGGGTGGAGATGCGGAACAGGCTGGTCCCACGCCCACCTGTGGAGGCAAAAATCAGGAGGGACATCTCAGCTGCAGAGGTGCCCCTTGAGGAGCAAGGGGTCCCAGCCTCACACCAGGCTCCAGACCAGGGTTCCAGTGCCAAGAAGAGAAGTTCCTATAACTTCTTGCTATAAAAACCAATGAGGATTGAGGCTGAGTGAGACAGAGGCTTCAGGAGGCCCAGGCAGTTCCTCTTAAAGGGCTTGCATATGATTTACTCAGACTCACTTCTTCTGAGCTCCAGCACTGGGGCAGTAGTTTGAAAGGCACCAAAAATATATGGGGAGTCTGGTATCAGGGCAAGAGCTGGGGAGACAGCTTTCTCCCAGACAGAAGTGCTGGCAGAGGCCATTATTCCTTTGATGAGCCCTCCCCCAACAGAGCTGGCAGGCAGACACCATATCTGAGACTGCATCAACCTGGCTTACATTGTTCACCCTGCCCTCGTGATTCTCTGAGGCCCCCCACCCGCAACCTTCAGCCCCAAACAAGCTGTTTCCAATGACTTTTCCATACGAATGACCTGTCTTGGCTCATGCTTCCGATTTTCCTAAATTCTCTCAAACAAGTAGCATCTGGCCTTAGTGTTCACCACACCTTTCACTAAGTGGCCCAGACCTGGCACTAGCAGCAGCTGACCCTGGTTCCCAGCTTGGCCTTGCCTGGGTACCTCCAACCCCAGCACAAGTATCAGCAATCAACAGATCATTGTGTAGCTCATGCCAGCTGGATCCATGCAGAACACAGGTGGTGGCTGACCTTGGCCTGTAACTCCCTGGAGGCACCAGAGCCAGTGCACCCAGTGGACAGCTTCAGATCATGTTGAAGCACCACCACCCAACCATCTGCACAAGTAATGTACTCAAGGAGTGGACTTAGTGGGCAACAGAGCCCCAGTGAATGTAAGTCCTGCTCTGTGGAGTAGGCCCCTCCACAGCTGATTCTCCATGGTGTTCAGAGGTAAGTGGTTGGTAATTGGAGCCAGTCCTTGAAGCTGATTGGCCTGGGGGTAAATACCTCCCATTGATGTGCCAATAGCAATCAAGTCTCAAGTACAACAGAATGGTGTACATAGTCCACGCTGGGGTGCACCTCGAGTACAAGCTTGGGTGATCAGGGAGGCGGTGCCATTGGACCCTGCGGAACACCTACTACATAAGGTCACTCTACCAAGCCCGTGAGCTATAGCAGTTCTACCTAATACATAGAAACAAACACAGAGAGGCTGCCAAAATGAGAACACAAAGAAACATGTCCCAAATGAAAGAACAGAACAAAACTCCAGAAAAAGAACTAAACAAGATGGAGACAAGAAATCTACTAGATGCAGAGTTCAAAACAGTAGGTATAAGGACACTCAGTGAACTGAGGGGAAGAGTAGGTGAACTCAGTGAGAACTTCAACAAAGAGATAGGAGACATAAAAACAGAACTAGAAAACATAAAAAAGAACCAACCAGAAATGAAGACTACATTAAGTGAAATGAAGAATACATTACAGGGAGTCAACAGTGGAGTACATGAAGCAGAGGATCAATTCAGAGATTGGGAAGATAAGGAAGCAGAAGACACCCAATCAGAACAGCAAAAATAAAAGAGAATCCAAAAAACAGGAAGCAGTTCAAGGGTCCTCTGGGACAACTTCAAGCATACCAACATTTGCATCATGGGGGTACCAGAAGGAGAAGAGAGTGAGCAAGATGTTAAAACCCTATATGAAACTATAATGACAGAACACTTCCCTAACTTGGTGGAGGAAATATACATACAAATTCAAGAAGCATAAAAGTCCCAAATAGGATGAACCCAAAGAGGCCTACACCAAGACACGTCATAATTAAAATGCCAAAGGTTAAAGACAAAGAATCTTAAAAAAAAAAAAAAAGATTTTATTTATTTATTTTTAGAGAGAGGGGAAGGGTGAGAGAGAGGGAGAGAAACATCAGTCTGTGGTTGCCTCTTACATGCCCCCTACTGGGGACCTGGACCACAACCCAGGCATGTGCCCTTGACTGGGAATCAAACCGGTGACCCTTTGCTTTGCAGGCTGACACTCAGTCCACAGAGCCACATCAGCCAGGGCAAGACAAAGAATCTTAAGAGTAGCAAGAGAAAAGCAGTTACTTACCTGCAAGGGAGTAGCCATAACACTATCAGCTGACTTCTCAACAGAAACTTTGCAGGCCAGAAAGGATTAGCAAGAAATATTCAAAGTGATGAAAAGCAGAGACCTACAGCCAAGGTTATTTTACTCAGCAAAGCTATTGTTGGTAATAGAAGCATAAAGATCTTCCCAGATAAGAAAAAACTAAAGGAGTTAATCACCACCAAGCCAGCATTACATGAAATGTTAAAGGGTCTTCTTTAAGAAGAAGAAAAAATATATACACAACAAAATGGCACTAAGTACCTTTCGGTCAACAATTGAATCTAAAGAAACAAAATGAATGAACAAACAGAAACAGACTCAAAGATAAAGAGAACAATTTGATGATTGCCAGATGGGAGGGGGTTTGGGAGGATGAGTGAAAAAGGTGAAGGGATTAAGAAGTATAAAATGGGTAGTTACAGAATAGTCATAGGGATGTAAACTACAGCACAGGGAATATAGTCAATAATAGTCTAATAACTATGTATGGTGTCGGAAGGGTTCGAGATTTATCGGGATGATCATTCACTAAGTTATGTAATGTCTAATCACTGGGGTGTACACCTGAAACTAATATAATAATGTATGTCAACTGTAATTGAAAAATAAAAAAAAGAAATTTCAAAATATTATCCCTATAATTCCTGACAACATCATTTAAGCATCTGAAATCTAACTATGCCTAAAACCAGGCTACCCAGTTTAGCAAACCAATGGATTCTATTTTTGGCTTGGCTGGTTAGAGCTGGGATTTTAGTGACTTGCTATGTGGAGTCCTGACTGACATGACAATGACAACATCTATTTAACGTTATTTGTGTGGCATTGGGCACAGCTCCATATGCAAATGGGGCCAATTAAATGCATGTGAGGGTCAGATTGCTGCCTTGGCTAGATACTGATACCAGTTGCAAAGCTTGTTTTGGAGAGCTTCCCAAATCCACTGCTAAACCTGAAAGTGCATTGCCTTCTCTCATATGGTAGAAGTTAAAAGAAGGAAGGAAGGATCTTTCCTTTGGGTTATCGGGAGTCAGAATGCCCTCTCTTTCCATTCACCCCATTGAAGATTATACTGAGACCCCACCTTGTTTCTCCCTGCTAACCCTTCCTGCTTCTTTATAAGCACATTTCAGTTTCCCATAGTAAAAAGACTGAGAAGAAACTCAACCAGACTCCCAGCTGTAACTTCCCCTTCCCTGCCCAACTGATTCTTCTGAAGCAGCAAGCTATGCCCACTACCCCAGCTGCTCATCTTCCTGGACTCTATTTACTTCTAACCCAGTGTGACTTGGTTTCTGCTCTCATGTCCCCATCGAAACTGGGGTCACAGGAGTCATCAATGACTTCCTCATTGTCAAATTCAATGGGCACATTCCAGTGCTTGTTTGCTGGACGTTTCTGTGGCGTTTTTCACTCCCAATCACTTCCTTAGCCTAGAGATCTCTTCATTTGGATAGCTGCATGCCACCTTTCCCCCCTGGTTTTCTTCCCACTTCTTTGCCCAGTCCTTAAGATCCCTATTTGATCCTTAGAAGCTGGTGTCCGTCGGGGTTAGGCTCTCATCCATTCCATGATCTTCTCATCCTGCCTGCTCTGTCTGGGCCATCTCAGCCCCACCCCAGCTTCGGTGGCCACCTCTATTCTGACTGTTCCCCAAGGGCACCTCCAGGCCTTTCTCCCACCCTTGGCACCCATGTTCTTAACTGCTTCCTGGAGCTCTTCCCTGGAAGCCCCACAGGCACATAAAGGATATGTTCAAACACACCATCTCCCTCTCAGACCAGTTTCTATTCCTGTAATTGCTATCACAGTAAATGTTCTCATCATCCATGAACCTGCATAAAGACCTGGGAGTTCTGCTGGATTTCTGTTTTCCTTTCTCCACTCCCTGCTTACTGACACAGAACCTTGTACCTGGCAGTACATAATGTATCACCCAAGGCAGTGTGAGTGCATGGATGAATGAAACATGGGAACACACAAAACCAGTTTAACACTTGATGACATTTTACCTTTTTCAGTTTTTCACTTCTTCATTAACATGAGGGATCATCTTTGTCCCAGATGATCTTCAACTCTGCCGATCTGTGATTCCAGACTACTCCAGCCTGACACGTTAAGCATTTAACCACCATTCCTTCTTATCTACTTAAACCTGTTGCTCCCTTTTGGAGCCTGTCCTGCCTAGAAAAAAAAAGGCGAGAGGACCCTGTGATAAAGTAGGCAATAAAACATAAATTATACCACCTTGCAGAACACATTTCACCCTGATAAGAGGTCCCCACGTATCTTTGCAGCCACCGTGAGTCACAGTAAGAATTGGGAGGGGAAAGGGTAGAAGCAGCTGGAGAAAAGATAAACAGAGGCCATTTCCCCCTTGCCCTGTCTTGCCAGGTCATGCAACCCCGTGTGAGTCTGAACCCAAGTGCTGCACACAGGAAAGTACCTTCCCTCTCCTTCCGCATGACTTCTGTCTGGTAATGAGTACCGTGACTGTCTCATGAACGGCTCTGTGCTTAGCACTTTCTACTTCTCAAAACATTGACCGAGTATTTGAGTGACCTCCACGTGCAGGCATCGTGTTAAAGCAATGTTCACTTTACCTCATTTAAGCCCAGAGACCCGAGCAGGTAGGTCTTATTTTTATTTTCTGTTTGCAGACCAGGAAATAGGGCGTAGGTTAATTACTTCATTAAGGCCATCAAGCTAGTAGTGTAGTCCGGCAAATCATCAAATCAACCCCAGGTCCGTCTTGGCAGCCATTGTTACACTACTGGTGTATTTGTGGGTATCTTTTGTGCCCTACATAAAATTTAGTACATAGTATCCAGGTGCTTGATAAATGTGCACTGAACGAGTGCCTAAACCATGCTAATACAAGCCGGATCTGATCCCAGCTGCCAGAATCCAGAAATGCAGCATTGGTTCTTTTCTATTGCTTTTTTTTGGACCTCAATTTCCTCATCTGTAAAATGGAGGGATAAAGCAGGCATCCTCCGAGGAGCCGGCACCTTTAGCTTTCTGTGACTCTCTTCCAATAGTGCAGTGTCCCCAACGTGCTGCTAGGAAACCAGACAGGAAAGCTAAGGTAGCTAGGTCCTCAGCTGGGGTCCCCACAGCCTCAGGGCTGACGCATGCGCCGTGCCTGCCGCCCCAGCGCCGAAGCCCGGAGCAGACGCGGGCCCTCTCTGCGCATGCGCATGTCCGATAACCCGAATGCCTGCGCTGGGTGGAGATGGGTCTCCCTACCCCGACGCTGGGGAAATCAGTACCGCTGTTGGGGATGTGGTAATCTTGCCCGGAACGAAATGGGCCCCACGCGGGAGGTGCCTGGGCCTCGTTGGGAAAGGCTAGATCCTTTCCCAAGGCCCCTGGGAAAGCTGTCCCGAGCGCGGCAGAGCGCGTTCCAGCCTCGGAGGGGCCGTGCCTTCCCAGCACAGAGGCGGCAACCGCGCCCCGGGGACTGCGGCCTGCGGGGGGCGGGGTGGGGGGACGGGCCCCGCGACCCTGACTCGGAAAGCAGGGATTTTCCTCCCAGAACGATACTGATGATTAAAGTAAAAACTCCTGAGGTCACTGGGGGCATTTGACCCACTAATGGTGGGGAACGGGAGGTCTGAGGCGTCACCTGATAGTGTGAGCTGCTAAAGAGCAGTGAACACTGCGGGGAGGCCCACGCTTCACTGCTGCTTAGGCATAAATAAAACCTGGACAGCTATTTTTACCCTGGGTGAAACGCGGAGTGTGCGTGAGTGAGTGTGTGTGTGTTGGGAAGGGAGTAACGGGGAGGGGTCACGGGGAGAGAGCACGTGCAGCCTTTTCCCTGCTCATCCTGTCTTACTCCTCTTCCTGCCGTAGAGTCCAGAACTTAAGGTTATTATTATTATTTTTAATCAGAAGGAAAAAGGATGTCAATCAAAAAGTTTCCTAAATGATAAAAATAAGTGAGGTATCAGCATTCTGATTTGCCCGTTGATCGCCTCAGCCCTTCTTTGCCATCTGCTCAGTGTCCAAGTCAGAGGTTATTGGTCTGAGTTTTCTGTGCCCTACGCAGGGAACCTGGAATATCCTCCAGGAAGTGTGGGTCAGGGGGCTGGAGCAGACAGGGGGAGGGAAATGCCTTCTACCAAGATGCCATTCAGGTTATTACTTTTGGTTGTTTGACCCCATCCTGTGAGGACCTCAAGTCCTGATTTTGCAAACAGGGATTTGTTTCAGCCCCTGCAGGCGGTGGGAAAGCAGAAAGCTGTCCAGAAAGGGTGGTTGCTCTGAGTTTTTAGCTAATCTGGGCCAACCAGAGCCTGTGTCCGTACTTCCCTGGGTCAGAATAGAGGTAATGCTGAACTCCCCACTCCCAGGAGATGGGATATGAGAGACAGCTGCTCCAAGAATCATTGCTCACAGCAATTCATTTCATATCACTCCATTTACGTTGGTTTCACTTAATTTTATTTCCTTTTCTTCTCAAGCCCTAACAAGTCTGGAAA
Organism: Micronycteris hirsuta; assembly: GCA_004026765.1. Classification (NCBI taxonomy): domain Eukaryota; kingdom Metazoa; phylum Chordata; class Mammalia; order Chiroptera; family Phyllostomidae; genus Micronycteris; species Micronycteris hirsuta. The sequence goes on from PVJI01002356.1 coordinate 18,424, forward strand.
AGGTGACAATGAACAAAGTTTTAAAAATTAAAGAAGGCATGAAGTAACTCCTGAAATTAAAGAGAAGTTGTAGAGATTCACCATTTTAAGGATTTGCTTAGATGACCCTTTAGCAGTTTCCCTTTTGAAAATTATGGAGACCAAAAAAAAAAAAAAAAACCAAAAAAAGAGAGATAACCTTCACCCAGGAAGAAAGTTTACCTGGAAAACACTGTCATTTCTGATTCACCAGATCAGAATAAGGAGGTAGGGTGGCAATGTGTGGGATGGGTGGGTTTAAATGTACTTCTTCCCTCATGTCTCCAACACTGAGAAAAAAGTAAGTCTACAAAGGGCAGCTGGAATTCGAAGTTGTGGGGGAGCGTCCTGTCCCAGAGGCCGCCACGACCTCTTAGGGTTCCGGCACAGCTGGGCTCTTAGGTATTCATCCACTTCTCCCCAAGGCAAGCCAAAGAATTCGGTGCTTTAATAGGGAAGATAACACAATTCAGGGGCCCTTTCATAGAAGAAGACCCCCAAACATCCACATTTCTGTATGCCAGTTCCTTCTTGGCCAAGTTTGAGGTGAGACCCCACCAAATTACCCTTATTGTTTTTTTGTTTTCATGTATTTTTGCTTTGCTTTTAAAAACATAGCAGAACTTATGTGTCTAAATGGATGCTGACTCTGATCACTTTCTGACCACTAAAAAAGGTGGGAGCAGAGCCATCCACGTACATCCCAGAGGACAGTTCTGCGCTAGCCACCTTTCCGCCACTGCCGACAGGTTAGATGACCGACCCACATGGTACGCTTCAAATGTAGTGTATGTAGGCAAGTTGCCCTCCCCACCCCACCCGCAGTCACTTTTACCAGCCTGTCACTCTACATCCATAGCAACTAACCCAAGTCTGAAAGTCAGAAAGACAGGCCCCTGAAGAGATTAGATCTCACAAGATATTAGTATCAACAATCTGCCTTGTGGATCTATCAGAGATCACATTTATTTATAAGAAAAGTCGTCTAAACTTTAAGAGTTCAAAAATCACTTTCTTTTTTGTAATATAGTACAAGAGAAAAGGGTTCCGGAAGTGGTAACTTAATTTGTATCTAATTTTGGGAAAATAATTGCAGACTGCTTCCAGCTTGAATGAGCAGCATGGTATAGCTCCCAGTAGTTGCTTATTTTAGTAGCTCCCCTCAGGATGAATGCTAGCTATTTTCAGTTGCACGTGGGAAAACCAAGGGCACTGCCTAGCTGCGGCAAGTCGGCATCGCGTGTATGAGCTGTCAGGCGTGATGCTTAGTTCCACTCGGATTCATTTCTCATTTTTAGTTGGCATGTGACCTTTTACTTTATTCAGTTTGGGGTCCTGATCACTTCCTTTCTCTGCCTCCCTACCTTCCTACCTATCTCTACCCACATAAGCAGCTTCTGGCTGGTTCCATCTAAAAATAATAGCATGAGTGCCAAGTGGGTTGTATAAAATCTTTAGGGAGAGATGTGAAATGAAGCACAGTGTTCTTCAGGGTTCCTAGGGACCAGAGTGTACTTGTCCACAAAAACAAACTAATATGCACTGAAATTATATGTCTCTGTATGATTTATGCAGGATTGGATAATGCCAAGATTGTGACTTAAATAGCTCTGGTATATGTGGTAAGCCATCTTTAAAATGACCCCAGTGGTCACGATGTGCTGGTACCACGCCCTAACCCCCTTTGCATGTGCGCTGGACCTAGTGACTCTCTAATCAAATAGAATATAACAACAAGTGATGGGATGTCACTTCTGGTATTAAGTTACAAAAGACTAGGCCATTCTCATTCATATTTCTCTCTCTCTCTCTTTCCTTTCTATCTCTGCCAAGTGCCATTTTGTGAGCCGCCCTATGGAGAGCCCCATGTGAACAGGAACTGACTTCAGACACCTGCCAACAGCCCCGTGAGTGGGCCGGGGGCTGACCCGCCCTCGGGCAAACCTGGAAATGCCAGGCCGGCTGCGCTGTGCTCCAAGCCTGTGAGATCCTGAGCCAGAGGACCTCTCAGCCGGTACCCGTGCATGACCCACAGGAACTGTGAGAGAATACCGTTGTTTTAAGCACCCAAGTTTTAGTGTAATTTTTTATACTGCAAAAGAAGTACTGATGAACACTAATATTCCCTGAAGCAGGGTGTGGAGAACCTCCAGTGACCCTGCCAGAGCTCTGGCTCCAGTCTCAGCTCTGGCTACGGCCCCGCCGTCACTCCGGGGGCCGCTTTCTGAGCACACCGTGCTCCTGTGTATCTTTGTGTCTTTGTATGTTCTGTTCCTCCTTCCTGAAACAACCCGCCTCCTGTTCTCCAGATAAATTCCTGCTTTCCCCTTGACGCCGACCTCAGATGTGCCCTCTGGAAAGCCTCCCTAACTCAGCTGGGCAGAGCTCCTGTCCCCTGCCCTGAGGTCCCCGCAGCACTTGGCCCTGCCCAGGCTGTGGCACGTCACACTGTGCTGTCCTGGCTGCTGGGCTGTGGGGCTGCAGTTCCTGGAGGGCAGGAAACTCTTCTTCATCTTCCAGCCCCTAGTGCCCAGCAGAGCAGTAAAACACCGTTCCTGGAACGGATCGCTGACTTTTGTAGAAGTAAGGGCCGTAGGCAGGAAAGGCATGTAGCCGGTGTCACGCCCAGCTGATGCAGGAACCCTACCACAGTATCCTCTAAACGTGCGGTAGGAGAGTGCTTGGATTAATAGGGCAGTGCATGGATTTTTGAGCACTCAATCAGCAGATCCGACGCAGCAGCAACCAGTAGTGCGGTGAAGCTCTGGTCCCCACTCCTCGGGCCTTCAGCTAAAGGTCATGGGAGCTTGGGAGTTGACAGTCTTGTCATTCGAGTTGTTATCATTACAACCCATGACCTTTGGCTTGATATGTTCCAGGCGTCACGACATTCTTTCCTTTCGCTTTTAGAGAAAACTAGAAAGAAACCATGAGGGCACCCTTTGGGACATCCTGAAAGAAGGGAAAGTTTTCTTTGTCTCTCAGATGGGACTGTAGCCCATGAAGGGAGGGACTCCTTGCAGCGGAGGTTGTTCGAAGGTCGTGCGGCTGTGGAATACATTGTGGGCCTGCCTACTCATCACTGTGTCCTGGTAACCATCCCTCCTAGATAGGCTCCCCCGCTTTCTCTCCTGTGTTGCTCTTCTTCTAGTCTCAAACTCGTCTGTAACAGCTTTCTAACCGGTCTCATGACATCCACTGTGACCCCTTCCAAGCGTTTGTCTACAGGGAGGCTGGAGCAAGCTTTCTGAAATGCACATTTGATCACATCGCCCGTCCACGTAAACACGTCAGTGACTCTCTGTGCATGGTCTGCCCTGAGACCAGCCATGCTGTGCCTCCTGGCCCCATTGCTGCCTCAGCTTTCATGGCACTTGCCTCTTCCACGGTCTTGGATACACAGGCACCATCCCACTACACTGATGCAAGGGCTGGCCGGTCCTGCTTAATCCCACTGTTCCTTCCAATTTCATTTCACTCATCATTTCTCCAGAGAGTTCCATGACAGCCCTTATTAAATCAAATTAACATAACATTGCAGTCTTACTTTAATTTGTGTGGGTATTTGATCAAGCCCATCTCCTTCTCTATTGTATAAGTTCCAAGAAGGCAGAGACCATGTTTGTTTTTGCTGACATTGTATTCTAGCCACCTAATATGACCCGACAAAGAGCGGGCAGTCAATCAGTATTTGCCGAGTGAATGAATGAATGAACAGTGGGTGCTGCTGAGGGTGCATGGAGGAAAAACAAGTGCAGGAAGAATGAGAGTTTAATGGAACCCAAAGCTGGGACACAGGGAGATAATTTGAATGTACACTATTCTAAAATAAGATCTTGGAGTTCCCTAAGACTAATTACAGAATTTGCAGAGTGCGTATCATTTATAGTGATACATAACTCCCCTTCCCCCCAGGCCACAAGAGCCTCAGGGAAAACCAAGGATTTTGGATCATTTCCCAGAAGTCTTTGCCTCTGCCTCCCACCCCTTCCACCCCATCCTCCCTCAGGCCAGCTCACCTCTGCAGAGGGGGAGGGCCGAGAGGGGGAGGAGCCTCCCAGGGTCTTTCTCAGGGGTTCTGTGTGTCTGTTGCTGCCACCACAGCAGGGCCCTGCAGCCTTAGTCAGGCACCTTCTGCTACCCACAGCGCCCCTCTTCTCCACAGGGGGTCCGATGGCCACCCTGCTGCGGCAGCCCCTGCTGGTACCTCTGCCCCCCAAGGATTTTGAGTGATGAACCATTCACCACTCCTCTCCCTTAGGTGATTCCCACCCTTCCTGAACAGTCATCTTCTCTCAGCAGTTTTGTAGGGAGCAAATCATTTCCCCTTATTTGTGTAAACATGTCAAGACGAGGGGTCTAGGGCCTGCCATTTGGCTTCATTTCCCAATCCCTGTTTCTCCCAGAGCTCAGGGGGCCTGACTGGACTTGAGGTGGCAATCATTCATCCCTCTAACATCAGCTGCATCAGGGAGATAGATGAGCAAGATGCTGCCCTCACCCCAGGAACAGAACATCTCCTGGGGCTCTTTCTGGGGACTTTCACCTCAGGACGAGGTGTTCAGCTGTCAGGCCAGACCTCAGAGTGCGTCTTCCCTGCAGTAATTTTTGCCAAGAGCCAGGAGTTTAGAAAAACATTAATCTGACTTTTTCAGCTTTTCCTACACAGATGACAACATTATTACCCTCAGCTTTTAATGTGCAAGTCTGTACACAAATCACAGAGACCAGGAAGGCTCCTGAGTCATTTGAGATAACTCCTTGGTTTTTCTTTCTTTCTAGGTCTTCCGTCTCTGTGAATCAGCGATGTGGAAAATGGGGGCTTCAGAGAAATTAAGGGAGGCGTGAAATGAGCAAAGCCGAGCAGAGTGTTGGCAGGATCCGAGGGTGCCACACTGGGGAAATCATGTGGTGCGTCATCGAAGGGAGCGTGCGGTGATGTCTGTCTGCCCACTCCGCGCAGCATCCGCATAGGCTGGGGCAGCCAGCTCACTGTGACTTGGGCGGGGATGAAACGGGGATGAAAATGCCCAGCACAGACAGGGTATTCTAGAAGCCTGTACTGCCAGGACGGCCTGTGCAAGCCTCATTTAGTCTTCTGAGTCACAGCTGCTGAGCTAACCTCGTGGTGTCAGGAATCCACAGCAAATCCAACTGCCTCTTTCCGCATTGCGCTCGCTCCTGCAGCACAGCATTGGCTGATGTCTTCTTAACACCCTGGACCTCATCATATGGCAACTGATGGATGATTTGTCCCTCCTCTGGGCTGGGAACTCCTCCAGGCAGGAACCTCAGCCCAGTTTCTTCTGCCCCTCCAGGATCTGGCATCTAGTAGGTTTCTATGAATAAGTGAACAGTATAGGGACATACGGGAGGCAAAAAACTACTCCCAAATGGAAATGTGCTTAATAGCGCAGTAGTCTGTTGGTTCGCTATAGTTGTAGGACCCAAAGAAGAAATAATTTGTCCTTTCCAGAAAAGGTATGCCTTGTGTGGGGAACTACACAAGGGAAGGTGCCTGAAAATTGGGAATCAGGGAAGGCAGAAGTGGACAAAGGCCCCAGAAAAATGACACAGGAAATAGAGGTGTTCATCCTTGGTAGACCCCACAGCATTGCAGGCAAAGCCCTTATTCTCCAGGAAATCCACAAACAGTGCCTGGGAACAGGGGGGAGGGGAGGCCCACTCAGATCAGTCCCTTCAAAGACACCCCACCCCTCCCCCTGTCGACTCCCTTGCTTTCCTGTAGCTGCCCACTAGGGGGCAGGCGGAGGCAGGAGAAGAGGTGAGGTGACGGGGAGCGCCCAGTACACCCAGGCTCCCATCCAGCCCACTGGGTTGTTTGTATTAATCAGACAAGGCCAGGCCTCTCTTCCTGCCTGTCGTGGCCTCTGTGATTTTATATGGCGTGGCCTGTGACATCAGATACCACACGACCATGGTAACCAAACTACACAGCTCAATGTGAATGTTAATAAACAGGGAAACATATGATCCCTGTTTTTCTTACTTTACTCACCATTGTGGTTTTCCTTTTTAGAATTTTTTAAAATTTTATTTTTCAATTACAGTTCACATTTGATATTATTTTGTATTAGTTTCAGGTGTACAGCATAGTGTTTAGATAATCATATACTTTACAAAGTGTTCCCTTGGTATTTCCGGCACCCACCTGGCACCATAATACGGGTTTTCTATTCATGCTCCATGGAACCTTTATTATCCTGAACAATCAAGGTGCACTTGAGTTCCACTACTTTTAAAATGAAAAGATAAATGGGAAAAATGTGCAATGGTCTCCTGTTCATCTAGCCTTGAAAATAGCAACTCATTTCCTCATGTTCAAGTTACCACCACTTCCTCTTGATATCCTGCCCACACATCACTTCAAGGGAAAATTATTTTCTTGATAATTCCCACACCTCTTGAAAAGTCATTTCTTCTTAAGAAACTCCAGCTGATGGGACCTCTCAATTGGTTTGTTTCTTCTAATCCTCAAGGATCCCCCCAAAACAGCACATTGCCCTCTTATACACATCACCCCCTATACAAATCATCGAACCCACAGACCTGGGCCTAAAATATGCCAGACTGAGGACGAAGGAATGAACGCTGTACCAGGCCAGACCACAGAAAGTCTCTGTGTAGAAATGAGAGTTGCTTCATACAAAATCAGAGAGTTTGAAAGTAGAGTTCTCTGGCTTGCTGAGAATGTCCAATTAGAAACCCATAAATGTTTGATAACATTAATAGAAAGCTTTGCCTGAATGAAGTTAAAGATTCTTTAATGAATTGCATCTTTAATTGGAATGAAAACAAACCAACCATATTACATCAACCAATGGGGAATGGCAAAACCATCCTAAAAGAAATAGATTTCTAGTGGAATCAGAATACTTATGCAAACCTTTTCATGCTGCAGACTTTTTTGAATGCTACTCTTGATTTCATTGCAATACTAACCACAGCTGAGAAATATCTTTTAAAGGTACAGTATGATGTCAAGTTCCTTTAATGGTTTGCAAAATGCTCTCAAGAGTTACCTAAAAATATGCACTTTCAGTGATACCCTGGATGAGTTCATCTAAAATGGTTTGATTTTCAATTAAAAACATAAACAGGCTTGGATATATTTGGACACAGATGTTGCTGGAGTTCCCAGATTCCTTTGTTTCAAGGTATCCCATAATATGACAAAAAGTGTTGAGAAGACAGCCATCTGATTGGGTATTCAGGCTTACAAAGAAAGTAATTACAGGGCCAGAGACGGGGAGTCAGCCCTCATTCATCTAAATTCCCTTTAGCATATCAACACAGATTGACCTTGATTTTTTAGATGCAAGTAAAGGACACTGATGTAATTTGAATAAACCAGTCTTTCAAATACCCTGAAGAGTCTGGAATCAGAAATGACAGACTTGACACAAGTTTGAAGGAGTAAGCAGCTCTTAGGTAATGACAGTAGCTTTAAAAAGTGTCTTCCTGTCTTACTGAACTAAATTTTCTTCTCCTTTCTAGGGAACATTGGTTTGCCGGGTCCTTTGGAAAACACCCCAATGCCGCCTCCCCCACCCCCGCCCTTCTGCTTTCGAGCCTCTGCACCGGGCGGGCGGGTGCCCGCGGGGCCTCCTCCGTGGTCAGCGGCAGCGGATCGAGGCTGCTACCGTGACCTCCAACCTCCCCTGCCTTTCTCTGAGGGCAGGGGCCTCGCTTCTCCTCCTGACAAAGCACTTTCAGTCAACTCTTGGGTTTCTTCATGGCTGATTAAACTGTCTGTGTTTATTCAGGGCCCTTCTCCTCTTTCTGTGTCCGGCTGCTGACCTTTCTGTGAGTTCACTGGCGAGGAGAAAGCTCACAGGGCAGTGCATCTGACTGCTTGCTCGCAGCTTGTGTAAAGATTCTGTCCTGGTAAATGTTTAGGCTGTTAAAACATTAGCACTTCTTCCAAGCACACGGCTCTTTGCCTGGCAAGTTTTCTGAGTAGCTGTGACTGGGTGAGGCCAGAGGCACACGAGAGACAACAACGGGACAACAACGCGACAACAACGCCAGGCAGCCTGTAGCTACAGCCCCTGGCCTCTCCCGTGAACCTCGCCGATGTCGAGTGTCTCACCGTGAAGCTTCGCATACTCTGTGGACCTTTTTTCTCTCTTTCAGTTCCAGTTGACATTCAGTGTTATTTTAGTTTCAGGTGTACAGCATAGTGGTTAGACGTTTATATTATTTACGAAGTGATTTCCTCCCTCCTCTTGAGCCCAGGACCCACCGAGCACCATGCGGAGCTGTCGCAGTGTTATTGACACCAGTGCCTCTGTTACAGAGCAGGGCGGGGCACACAAGGGTACCCCAACCCGCACCAGGTTCGTTATGCTCGCCGCCAATGGAAAGACGTCTCTCAGTGCCAGGGACTGGTGAAAAGGAAAGGAATTATTTATTTACAAGTTATACAGGCTTGGAGTAAGGACTTAAGGTCTCCTTTAAGATACTAGAGTTCTTTGGAATACCCGTTCTCTAGAATACCCACAAATGCACACAGTCCTTCCCTCTCCCCTCTGCCCAGTCCAGGGTACCGTATCTCAGGGAAAGAAGGAGAAGTCCGTGATTCAGGCAGCCCCTCGGTTCCAACACCATCCACTGTGTCGCCACCGTGATCTTCAGTTAGTCCAAAACTATGTGGCACCTTCTCATGGCCCACCAGCAAGAGTCCTTTCACCCCTTTTCTTCCAGGCAAAGTCTTTCCTGCTTCCTAGGCCGCGTGGCAAAGGGAGCCACCCAAAGCCACGTGGTCCTCTCTCTGTCTCTCAGGCCGAGGGGTCCCCACTCCTCCAAAGCCTCGTGGTCCAGACCCCATTATGGCTGCTGTGCCTGCGTTTAAATCTCCGCACCAATCTTCATCTGCAGCCCCATTTCCAACTCCTCCTTCAATCAGCTACACCTGCCAGCACTTCATATTCTTTCAGCTTTTCTGGGCTGCCATGGTAACTGTGGGCAGGTGTGGCCCCATGGCATGGAGCCAAGCATCTCCAAGCTTTCACGCAGGTGCTGTGTCCAGGAGGAGTTGCCTCCCAGTTACATCTTGGGTGGCAGTCACTTCCATCCCCCTGGCTCAAAGCATGGCCATGGTTATTTAAGATATCTATGAAACCAGTTAAAGGTTATAGATATGTTAAATGACCATGCCAGAGGTTAGCTGCAAAGCTGCTGCCATACCCAAAGCTCTGAATGGCCCTGCTCCAGGAGTCCCATCCCCCAGTTCAGACTTGTGGGGGTGAGGACATCCTATATATATTTTTCTAATATTTCCTGGACACCTTGAGTTCTGGACCCCATTACAAATCCCTATTTGGGCCCACTTCCTGGCTGCACCCTGTTACACCTGCGCTGTACCTCATCTTCCTGGGACTGTTTTGTTACTACCAGTTCTTACTTTTCAATCTCTTTCCAATCTTTTACACCTAGTGCCCCCAAGCCCCTCCCCTCTGGCAACTGTCAGCTTGTTCTCTATATTTATGGGTCTGTTTCTGCTTTATTTCTTTGGATTCCACACATATGTGAAATCATATGGGCCTTATATTTCTCTGTCTTACTTCACTTGACATAATACCCTCTATGTCCATCCGTGTTGTTGCAAATGGTAAGATTTCACTCTTCTCTATGGCCTAGTAATATTCCATTGCATGCAGGTACCCCGTCTTCCTTATCTGCATGTCTATAGATGGGCTCTCGGGTTGTTTCCGTATCTTGGCTATTGTAAATAACGCTGCCATAAACATAGGGGTGCATCTATCTTTTCAAACTACTGATTTGGATTTCCTCAGATACCCAGAAGTAGAATTGCTGGATCATAAGGTAGTTCTATTTTTAATTTTTTGAGGAAACTCCATACTGTTTTCCACAGTGGCTGCACACAGTTCTTCATAAGAGTAGGTCTGGCCTCACTACTTGGAAAGGGGAAGGAGAGAAAAAATGAAGCACAGAGAGTTTTGCTGAGTGACTGAAAGACAAGCCAAGACAAATGCCTTAGCCCAGAAACCCCTTTACAGAGATCCCTGTGAGCACAACCACCAACCCCTTGCCTATACATGGCCTGGGGCTTTTAGGCAAGCTCAGCTCCCCTCGCAGCACCGCCCTCCAAGGCCCAGGTCAAATGCAAGTTCCCCCATGTGCAGGCAATCATGCCTTTCACTGAACACTACAACCAGTACTTGCTGTACCTCTCACAGTGGCATTTTTGTAGCTCGCTTATTTGTGTATGAATCTTATCAGTCTGACCTGACTGTAAGTGCTTGGACCCAGGGACGGTGCTTTCTGTGTCTTTGCATGCCTGGAAGCACGCAGCGCATATTTTAGTGAAAGTGTGGATAAACGAGGTGCGGACGGACACTCTCTCCAGGCCTTCTCTTACATTCCTCTACTGCCACCGCACTCACCTGTGACGACGTGGTCCTCCGCACCACTCCCCGGAATACTCCCACTTGCACACTTGGACTGGCCTTAAGTTTCAGTGTTCTTATTTGTTCATCTCACCTTCATGTCCCCGCTTCGTTGTTGCTGACCATCTCATATGGTAAACTCTCGGGGGACTGGGTTTCCACCGAGCTTCCTTGGCTTGTCATGCTCCACGGACTTCAGAATATGATGCCATCACCAGAGAAGTAAATCACTGGAGCTGATCGCTGGTCCTCTCTCAGTCCACGGGGACCAGTCCAGGACTTCGTGTATGTGCTCAGTCATTATTGTGCCTTGTCAAATCCCCCATACACACTTTGTCTGCAAGTGCGCTGAAGAGAGAGGAGGAGGATTGTTTTCTAAAGGCAACGTTTTCAACAGCGTCACTTGGAGAGTGGGGGCTGTCCTGTGTGTTGTGGGGTGTTTGGCAGCGTCCCCCATCTCTGCCCCACTAGATGCCATTGTTGCTGCTGCTGCTGCTGTTTTTGCTGTAACCAGCATGGTGTTCTGTCCTAGCCTGTTTGGGGACAGTCTCTCAAAATGCATTTAAACGACAGTACTCCATCACTTGGCCCCTTTCCCCCCCGTAGGGGCCATTTTTCTCTGCCATCACCAATGGACTGTCTCTGTTTTCTGTGGTTTGATCCCATGTTGTTTTAGGAACCCACTGGTTTTCAGGAAACTCGGAGGGGCACCCACCGAACCCATGGGAGAGGTATGTAGCTGGAGGCGCTGTTGTCCCCAGGCTTACACACTGTGTTTGGGGATCTGCTCCTCCACTTTGTGTATCCAGGAACGAGATTTTTATCTCTTTTCTGTGCATTAATAAACTGTTGTGAGCAATAATTCATACAAACTGGACTCACCAGAAGGTAGGTTGCAAACCAGAATGTGACAATATTGCTTTAAAATGCGTATGTCCACACGGCTCTAAGCAGGGTTTGGAAGACAGGGCGGGCAGCATGAAGTGTGCTCCAGAGTGCACGCAGGGCCCCCAGGCTTGCGGGCTCCAGGCCTTGGCTGGGTGCCTGGCTCTTTCTGTCTGTCTCAGTGGCCAAGGGAGGGAGTGACCCTCGTGGGGTGATGGGAGGCTGGGATATGAGAGGCCAGGACGAGCTGAAAGATGTGCACAGTCTTTAGAAATCGTTCCCAGTTTCTGCTTCATTTAAATGTCAGTGTCCTGACGCCAAGTGCTGGCTGCCCCGCCTGAGGGGACACCTTCCCAGCGTGGCCTTCTACCCTCGGGAAGCCTGGGAAACTGCCATAGCTGAGGCAGATGAGAAATCAGGTCAGAGGGAGTCCGGGACTCATGAGACACTCTCTCCAGGCTGTGGAAAAGCCTGATGAAACAGCCCTGCTTCTGAGGAAAGCTCACCTCCCTAGGGATGGGAGCAGTCACGCAGCCCCGGGGAGCTGCCCTCCCAGAGGGGCTGAGCACCCCTGGCAGGCTGCAGTTCCCCCTCCCCTGTAGACCGCTCTCCCCTGCCATCACATGCAGGGCTCAAGGGTCTGGTCACCCATGTTTGCTAAGACCAAATCTCACAGGAGTGACCTTTGGCATTCTGGGCACAGCTTCTAGAACCCAGCTGTCAGTAGGGATTTCTCCTGGAGCTGCAGCCTCAGGGTGGCCCTGAGCAGTAACTCTGCGTCAGATGTGTTCTCAGGCTTGTCACTTGGCCAGATCCCATGGGACGCCCTTTCTTAGGAGATGTCTTCTTGACTGTAGTCTAACTTTGATAGTGAATGCCTTTGTCAAAGTCCTATTTTTGCTAATAGAGAGGCAGAGAAAAGGAAGGGATGCTGTGGTCTCTACATTTTCAAGCGATGAAAGCAGAAAGCCATCTCTCTCTCCATGCCGGCAGGGTGCCTGCCCTGCCTTCCGAGCCCTGCTCTGCTCACCAGAGGCTGTCCCTGGCTCAGGCCCTGGACGGGAGTGCGGCTCTGCTGGGCCAGCAGGCCCTCAGGGTGGGGGACGCATGGGCCCCACCTGCTTTCCTGTCACGAATCAAGTGGGTGCAATAAGCTAACCACACTGAGAAGGCCTTTTTGCCACTGGAGTCATTCTCACTCCCGTTGCTGGGCCTTTGTCAGAGAGGCCTTTGTCACTTTTGAAAATGTTATTTCTGGGAAATAAAAGAACAGTATGGCCATGCTTAGAGTCACTGGTAAGTTCTATTACTTGAGGCACATTTACTGTAATAGAAAAATATGAATCTGATGAGGGTGTTACAAAGCCTATTACTACCACATCCATCAGCTTTGTCCCCAAACACCACGGTACCTGCACTTCAAAAGCATGTTCTAAAAGCCATTGTGTTGGGGAAATAGGATGAACAGTGCTTGTATGATGCCGGTTTCTTTCAAAAAGGCAAGAGGGGAGAATGAGAAAGAGCCATGTAGTCCCTACAGGGCTCTCGGCAACTGCTGTACCCACTCTGGTCTGGTGTGCTGCTGATCCGGCCAGGCATGCTCCGGGTTTTGTATGTATTTCATTTGCATGGCTTCTTGTTCAGCCCTAAGTCCATGTTCTCCACGCTTGTTGAGGTTAAACATGCTTGTTCCTCCCTGCGGGTGTCTCTGCACCTCGGGGCTTCACACTGGGTGTGCAGAGCCTCTAAGGGCATGTAGGCAGGGCCTGGCCTCGGGGTCCTGGATGCGTAGCATCAACATGGAGGTGCTTCTGGGCCTCCCATTTTGCTCACACGCTTTTGGGAAATGTAGTTCTCATACTAAGTAGTGATATACCCATGGAGTTCAGTGCTCAATTGGCATGACTTTTAAAGATAATGCACAAGTCTTCAAGAACATCTTATGTTTATAGCAGATACCAGAAACCACCCCCTCAGACTCCTGAAGTGGGCAGCACTATGGGCTGGATTGTTTCCCCCCAAGTAAGTGCAAGTCCTAACTGACCCTTGCACCTCAGATGTGAACTTATTTGGAAATGGGGTCACTGCAGACATAATTCGTTTAGATGAGGCCGTAGTGGAGTAGAGTGGGACTTGTAAAAAGAGGAAACCTGGGCACAGACACGCACAGAGCAAGAACGCCACGTGAACACGGAGGCAGAGATCAGAGCGATGTGTCTACAAGCCACAGAATGCCGATGATCGCCAGCAAACCACCAGGAGCTGAGGGAAGCTGGCACAGATGCACCCCCACAGCCCAGAGGAGACCAACCCTGCCGATGCCTTCATCTCCGACTTCCGGCCCCCAGAACCGGGGACAGTACATTCCTGTTCTGTAAGTCACACAGTGAGTGGCACTTTGTGAGGGGAGCTCTGAGCAAACTCACCCAAGGAGTCGGTCTTTGTTCTTGCTGGTTTCACTGACCGAGTTGGAGAAGCACGGAACCGTGTCATGGAAATCGTGTCGAGGCCCTTCTGTTTGAGGGATGAGGAGCTCAGGGCCTAGAGAGGTAGGATGACTTGTCCTCAGTCACACGATGAGCAGGTGCAAGGCTGGATACCAAATCCAGGCCACCTGACTCTGCACCTGTGCTGTGATTCCCCTTGATGTTGTCTTGACTGGAGCCCCCCGTCATTGTAAGAATCCTTGACCCACTGTCTCCCACAAACAGTTGTAACGACGGAGAAACGGGTGAGCCACTGGGCTCCGGAGGCTCTTTATTCCACCTTCTGAGAAGTTCCTGCTGCGGAAACCTTCTTGCACTACCCAGAAACGCCTGTTTCTTTATTGCTTACTTCCTTTTATATATTCTTTTTTTTTTTTTTAAGATTTTATTTTTTTATTTATTTTTAGAGAGAGGGGAAGGGAGGGAGAGAAGGAGAGAAACAGCAATGTATGGTTGCCTCTCACATGGCCCTCATGGGGACCCGGCCCGCAACCCAGGCATGTGCCCTGACTGGGAATCGAACCGGGACCCTCTGATTCCCAGCCCGTGCTCAATCCACTGAGCTACACCAGCCAGGGCTCCTTTTACATATTCTTAACATGGAATTGTTAGCATGAAGTAATGACTGCCTCATGAAAAGGTTATATTTTATTCAAAAGTGTTTTGCCATCATGATTACAGAGAAAAGAAGGCTTTCTTTGGGGGGCTTTTCTGAAGGAACTAATTGGAGTCTGAGGGCCGAGCGAGGCTGTAACCACAGGGAGGCCTGTCCCGCAGGAGCGCAGCCTGGTCCACGGTGATAAGGACTTGAGAACGAAGGGATTAGAGCAATTTAGACGGTGGTGACTAATCCCTGGTATAAATGGCCCGAGTTCTTCCTGGTAGAACGAAGGCATTGGGGAGAAATCAGGTTGCAGATCTAGGAAGGCTGCCTAAGTTTTGATTCAGTAGCAGTGAAGATCAAGGGCTGCAGTCAAATCTGCACAGGTCCTGTGCACCCCAGTAAAGCCAGGCCCTCCTGGAGAGAGCTTCAGGTCACTCTGCAGCCCCCCATCGCCAGGTTAAGAGCCAGCACCTTCTACTTCAATGGCCCCTTAAAGGAAGATGTATCGCTTCTTTTCTATTTAATAATAGCTAGAGAGCCGTTGAAAGAAATGATTTGTCCTAGAGTGAAGAATAGTTACCGGTGTCCTGGGATCGGTGGGAGAAACTGAAATCAAAGCTTGCTGAGTGAAAAGCACCGTCAGAGTCGGGAACCCTGGTTGGGTTGTCACAGTCATGTGGCTTCGAGTTAGTCACTGAGACTCTGTCAGCCTCTGCTTCCTGTGAGCCCTGCAGGAAGGACAGTGCGGCCCTCACAGGTCCCCGTGAGCGGTCCACAGTGCCATACCCTGGATCTCAAACCCCTCTGTAAGCTGTCACCTGAACAGAAAGTGCTGTTAATATCAAAAATAAAGGTAGTGACAAAAATACCTGAGCATTTATACTTTTAGAAGTTTGTTTTGAGTTTGAAGAATTTTAATACATTGTAATAGAAAGTATATTTCATGGGGAAAAAGGGGGGTCCTGTTCTATCCTGTGTTTGAATTTTTATATCTAGTGGAAAGCCTAACCTAGAAGTTGCAAACCAGCCCACAAACTTGTGCTATTTTGCCTGCAGTGTATTAAACCGGCTTTGTTTTCTTTGTTTTTTTAATCAGTTACTAACATTTAAAACTAGAAGATTTCCGGGAGGGGGGTGGAGTGGAAGAAGGTACAAGGGGGATGAATGGTAATGGAAAAAAATATAAAAAATAAATTGAAAACGAGTACCTTGACTGGTATGGCTCAGTGGGTTGGGCGTTGTCCCACAAACCCAGAGGTCACAGGTTCAATTCCTGGTCAGGGCACATGCTTGGGTTGCGGGCCAGATCCCTGGTTGGGGGCGTTTGAGAGGCAGCGATGTTTCTCTCCCTCTATTTCTTACTCCCTCCCCCTCTCTCTGAAAGCAAATAAATAAAATCTTAAAAAATACTTCCCATAAACAACAACAAAAATCCCCCACCAAAGCCTACATTTCAGCTCCTCTTGGGAAACTAGAAACAGAACTGCTTCTGCTGGCATAGCTGGTTGGGATTTCTTCACTGCTCCCCACTCCTGGGTAGTTGCTCCCCCACGACAACCACACCCAAGGTGCCCCAAGGTGTCACATTCCCACTGGGAGGCCTAGAGTTTCAAATAACAACTTCAGGGTTTCAAATAGCAACCTCCTTGAAGGATGCTTAAACAGGGGTGTCCGGTCTCTAATCTGTAGCTGAGTCTGCCGGGCCCAAGTGTGGTGAATATGAATTTCTTTCTTATAAAATTAACACAGGATCCTTGTGAGTATTGAATTAGATGATATACATACACACACAAATATGTATATATGTACACATATATACATATGTACATACACATGTATGTTTGTGTATATATACATATACATGCATGTGTATTTTTATATATATACACATATAAACATCTTGCAAGAATCAACCGTTGGTTGTAAACACTTGGTAGCTCTGAAGAGGAGCATTCCAGACCTCTCAGGGCATCACAAAGATTCTGATGAATAATCCACAGTTCAAACTCTAGGAGTGATGGCCACGTCGCTGAGCTCCTGAGAGGATCAGGCTAAGGAAGAAGGTACTCCCTGAGACCGTGGTTTCTGAGAACAAGTTTGCAGCCCCCCAGACTCCCCCAAGAAGACCTGAAACCGAGGGTGGAAAGAGACCTTTAACATGACACAGATGCCCTTTGCCTTTGGTGAATCACTCCTATGTCACCAGGGGTGCTAGAAAACTTGACCCTTTGTTTTAAAAAGTCACACGCAGCAGATTTGATGAGTATCTGCATCTGCTCCAGAGAAACGCTGCCCGGGGCGGCCTGGCGCAAGTGCTCCGAGTGCCCGGTCTGGGGCAGACGCACACCGACTCCCTGCAGGCAGCCAGTGGCCAGGCGCCGGAAGTCCTGTAGGGCGGCCTTGACTTCTTGGGGGTGACAGGGAGTCAGCTGCTGGGCATTGCTGTGACCCTGACGGCATTATCTGCAAGGACATCACCGATCCACAGAAGCCAAGCTGAGGAATAATGTCGCCGCTTTCTTTCCCTGCCAAGGGTTCCACCCAAGCCTGTTTTATAGGAAGTTGCATTTCTTCTGAGCAGAAGGGGACCATCCCTGGGTCAAGTAAAAGATGAGTAAATGATTACAGGCTGCCATTAAAGGATCTCACAAAACATGTATTTTGTCCCACAAAAGCATCTGATTTTTACACATCTGTCTTTAGTTCATGTGTTGCAGGTTGAAGGTGGCCAAAGTCACTTAATGATTTCAGGGTTAGGCTCACTTTAGGAACCGGGCTAGCTAAGGACTTGGGATTTCCCCACAATTTCCTCTTTCATCTCATGACCTGAAAGAAGAAACTCTCCCAAGTCACAGGCCAAGCAGGCTTGCATTGAGGAAATAATCCACTTGCTATTACAAACTAGGAAGGTCCCTTAAAAAGAAAACTAGGGCTTTTTCAGGGGTAGGCCCTGCTCTGGAGTGGGGAAAATGCTGCAGTGATGAGCCCCATGCTGGGCACGTTAAAATGAAAAGAGGTGTGTTTCTGCCAGGGAACTTGAGGTCATCTCAGTTCAAGCCGTAACCAAGGTGGAGATTCTGAACCAGGGTGGGAGGGTCCCCAGGAAGCCCGGATTCAGAGAAGTCTGGGTGGTGCACGTGAACATCTTGGTGACCACAGGCAGCCAGGGTCCCTGGGAGAGATCCCCACCACTGCCACCAAAGGGGAGCCATCTGCTTTGCCAGGAGGCCCGAATTTCCTAAAATGACTCTAATCTTCAAAGAGCCCCTGGACAGACGCTCTGTCCAGATGGACTTTGGTTTCTATTAACAGTCTTGACTGCGGTCCACATCTGCTTCTAGGAAATCTCACTGGCTCTACTCCCTCAATTAGTACAAAAACAAGGACATCCCACCCCATGAATCTTGAGCTTGGATGGCTTCCTATTTCCCTTTAGGCCTGCGCGTGCATGCACATACACACACACACACACACACACACACACACACACACGCTGCTATGATTATCCCCTTTTTCTCTGGGCAATCAACTCTGGGGAGAACCACTTGGGCAATGGTTACTCACTTACCCCCAAATTTGGAGAACTGTACCCCTTAGCAAATGCATTGTAAAAAGCATTCTGCCACTTAATACAGGCTCTTCTCTGACTGAAATGTACAGAAATATGATTGTCTCATGTGCAAAATGGTGATAAGCAGAGCTTATCTGGCCAGACTAGACAAAAACTGAACCTAAGTGTTTCTTGAAGTCTCTCCCATGCCTAGAATCCATGATTCTGAGATCGTTCCAAATATACAAAATGTGGCTCACACAAAATTACTATTGACTCAACTGAGTACAGAATCTTATTTAGTTCTGGCCCCAGGAGGAAAGTTATAATTTACTTTTTAGGCGAAAACTCTTTTCCCCCTTAAACACTGCATAAAATTGGCAAGATTCTCTACTGAATGTGAATGTTACCATGGCAAACAAAGGGGGAGACGATGAGAATCTGAAGTGGAAATATGTGGCCTGATATTTAAAGAAAGTCAGTGCAAAAAAAAGAAAAAATCGGCCTCATCCTCCATCCTGATGCACCACGCAGCCTAGGGCCGGCCACTTAGCACAGCCTTTCTGTGGTCCTTGGACTCTGGGCCACCCCTGTCTCTGCTCAGTCCCCTCCAAGCCTTCAGAACACCCCCGCCCTACTATACACACACTTTGCCAGCTGAGGTTTCCTCATCCAGAAAGTCTCCACAGTGCAAATCCTCCTTTCAGGAAACTCTTGGCAGCCAGAAAACTCCTTCATCTCTTCCTCTCAGGCTCCCAGCCCTTGCTATGCTGGGACAGCTCTCTGGCTTATATGACACTGTGTAGTGTGTAATGCATCATCTCCACCACTGGACTTAAGCTTCTGGAAGGCAGAGATGGTCTCCCATCTGTCACCCTTCCCCCATGGGCACTCACACAGGCTAGACACATCCCATACATTATTATGAGGTTTAAATGCATTGACGAAGGGTGACAATTGCCCCAGCCCAGAAGTGTGTGTGTATGCCACAGATCACTCGGAGTGTTGTATGATAGTGGGAGTGCCCTATTTGAAGTCATCGGGGTTTCTCAACCTTGGCACTGTTGACATTTGGGCTGGTTGTGTGGGTCTGTCCTGTGCATTGTAAAATGTTGAATGGCACCCTACAATGGATGCTGGCAGCACTTTCCCACCTCCCAAGTTGTGACAACCAAAAATGTCACCTGACATTGTCAATGTCCCCTGAGGGCAGAACCGGCTCCAGGTGAGAACCACTGATGGAGGTGATTCCCAAAGGAGGCTGAGAGGAAGCATCAGACACCTTACCCAATGAAGTTCCTACACAGACTTGCTCCCTACTCCAATAATCATTGTGTTAATGCATCAGCTTAAGGCAGCTACTTATACCTTCTGGCCAAATAGTTTACCCTGACAGGCTGTTACAGTGCTAGTCAAACACTGGAATTTTCTTAAGTACAGTGGGGAAAGAGAAGAACTGAGTAAGGCCCATCTCTTGGGAAATACGAATATCTTTTTCGGGGAGGTCATAGTCTTAGAGACAGCATAACAGCTCTTAGGAGGTGCCCGAGGCCACACCAGAAAGACCACAAAGGCAAAAAAGCAGAAACAACAACAGCTGAAATAAAAGACATATTTTTTTTCTTAGGTTGTAGGGGACCATCATTGCTTAACAAATGAACACATACAAACCCAAGGAAGGTGCACCCCGATTCTGCCACAAGCCCTGGAGCTGTGGTGGTGGATGGCCTGAATATTTTGGTGTGCCCGGAGGTAACCCCCATGCACAGTCACCAGCCTCTGGGGCCAGGGCTACCCATCAGCTGTAGGGCAGCCTGCAGGCAGGCAGAGCTGTCAAGAAGGGCATTTACTCAAATGTGGGAAGTGGCGTTTGAACAAACCACCACCCCTGCTTTCCTTTGCAGCTATTACACTCTGTCACGTCAGTGCGCTGCGTCGGAGTGATGCCCAAGTGGCCAAAATAGACTCATGGTCCAGGGCCTGAGGGAGATGTGGGATTGCTTTTTTCCTCATTGAGGCAGTAAAGATTGATTTTTGAGGCAGTGACTGAGGCATTACGCATTAATGACCACACGGGGACTTTCAGTTCACATATTGCGCACTGACAGCGGAAACTGGGCCTGTTATGTAAGGCGTTGGCTCCATGCCCTTCCATGCATGACTCCTTCCTCATCACATCACTTACCTGCCCAGAGGCCGAGGCTGCAGAGTCGTGGGAACGGTTGAGTCAGGGCCTGTGGTTTGGTGCAGAGCAGCTCAGGCCGAGAAATGGAAAGGACATGCAGCTGCTGAGATGAGGAGGCCTGCCTGCCGTGGTTGCTCTCACATTTGACTTTGTGTTGGCTGCGTTGGGGAGCCAGCTGGGGGCCTCTGATGAGAAAAATCAAAGATTGCAGGCAATAAGGTTGTTGATACCCCATTCTCCTCTCTGACACCAGGAGAGAAACTCACTTAAGTCCTGGCAAGAGATGCAGCTGGGCTTTACAAAGCACCCCTTCGTCAGAAGCTAAATGTCTCAGCAAGGGCAAGAATGACAAGAATGACAGTCCCTGCTCTGACGCACAGGTATTGACAGAGAAGGTATTTCCTATGTTGATTTTGCAAGTCTAAGGACAAATCTGCAAAATAGCTATCGAAGTAGATAGGGAACCTGGGCAAGAAGCCACAGCAATCCGCCACTCAGAGCAGCCTGGAGGAGTCCCTCCCGACCAACGTGTAGATCACCGTAGCCCTGGCAGTTGCCTGGCAGCACGGTTGAAAGGAGCAGTTTAAACAGCAGCTCTTAGCTCGGAGTCAGTGTCTGGGCAGCTTTCCTGTGGGCTCTGAGGCCCGGAAATTAGCACGAGCTTTTGGTCTGTGCGCATTTATGTGCGTCTTTCTCCCGGAGATTCTTGGCCTCCCGGAGCATATGACAGACTTTCGGAACTGAGACCAAAACAGGTCAA
Organism: Micronycteris hirsuta; assembly: GCA_004026765.1. NCBI lineage: Eukaryota > Metazoa > Chordata > Mammalia > Chiroptera > Phyllostomidae > Micronycteris > Micronycteris hirsuta. Next base: position 39,345 of record PVJI01002356.1, read on the forward strand.
AAATTGGAAAGAAAACTATAGACAACGTGGGCTGAGAGGTCAGAAGAATTCAAGTGCCCTTACCCCTTAAATTCAGACGTGGGGAACAGACTTCCAGCAATGGAGGCGGAAGGAGAAGGTTCCCGGAGTGATGGTCCATCCTGGGTGCCCCTTTAGACACTGGACCGGCTCTTGGTCCTTCAGTCTTTGTCCCCCACAGGGGGTGAGGGTTCCCCTGGGAAGCCCCGCGGGGAGAAGAGAGCCCGCCCGGGAAAGGACAGACGTGCTTTTTCTGGGGAATACACCCGGGCCAGTGACTCGCAAGGTCGAGGCCAGAAGCCCTCGGCCTCTGTACTTAATTCTGGCTGTGATGTGATCCCAGGCTGCTTCCGCACAGTTAGCGAAGTCCGTTTGTTCAGCCCTCACCCCAAAGCACAAGAAGCAGACAAAACACTGGAAATAATTTGATACTTCAGAACAAATGATTGAAGTGTCCATCATGGGGAAAGTCAGAACGTTTTTTATGCCTCTGCACTTACCCTGTGGCTGCAGTTCCTAAATTCTGCCTGGGGTGGCGCCACTGTAACCCACAGGGCTCCGGGATCCCACGGGCCCCGCTGTGACCCCGGCCCCACTGACGACAGGGCCACCCCTCAGCACAGCAGGGTCCTCAAACAAACGGTCGCCTCCCCGTGCCTCTTCCAGGTGCTGGAAAGCCTTTCTCAGGAACTCTTGGGATCTTGCTGCGGCCTACGGAGGTAAAGATACCATAGTTTGTTTCTAGAATGTGCCCTTGATGGCAGAAGGTGGCTAGTGCAGAACCACTCTCCCCAGCTTGCGCCCCCACACCCGCTTCCCGCTTCCTTTCCTACCGTCCTGATCCATCTCTGGAAGGGAATATTTTAATCAGTCCGATCGGCCACACCCTAAGATGATTCTCCAGGTACTGGAAGCAAGGGGATCTGAGACCAGGGCTACTGGGCCCCTTTCCAGAGAGACCAGATTCTGCCATTCCCTGCCCACTCTCTCGTCCTCATGGGCGCTCTTCCCCTTTATGACAGCCCCGCCCCCCTCCACCCTAGGAGTGCCTCCCAGACCCTGCGGCCTGTCACGTCCAAGTGTAGTGAGGCTTGTGTTACCCTGCTTCTGTCCGTGACATTTCCCTGCCCCCCTTTTCATGGTGTCACTGCTTAGCTGAATGATGGGGACATCAGAGGGGGGAATCTGGTCTCTTCTTCCTGTCCCTAAGTACTGCAGGGAACTTCAGAGCCAATGGTCTCATTTTCATCCCCTGGGATGAGGAGTGACTCCTCTCAGCTGGCAGGGGAAGATGAGGCTGGGAGGCCACTAGGAAAAGCCAGCCTCCTGAACTTATCCCATGCCCTCCCCTGTGTGCAGTGTTCCCCTCGAATGAACCAGGCGAGGAGAGCTTTGGCTTCCTCTGCTGTATCATGCTCCCTGGGTGGAGGAGGGGACTCCAGGGGGTCAGAAGGTGGCTGGTGGGGCCTGGCCCTGGCCCTGCATCCACAGGCTCCCTGGTTGCTTTTAATAAGTCAAAGCCCAGAGTTGTAGATGAAAAAGGAAGGGAGAGGGGAAGAGGCTAAGGCTCAGTGCAAGTTAAAGCAGGATTATCTATTCCAGTTATTCATACATACTTCCAACGCGGTACCTAATCATTGTGGCTCATATTTAGTTTCTCATTCACCTCTCACCACAGCCTAAGTGTCCCTGGCTCTCTATCATTTCCGCAGCATCCTGCTTTGCTGGGGTGATGTCGGGAGGCGGGGGCTCAGTGCGGCGAATGACCCTGGGCTCAGGGGTTAACAACAATGACGTAGTGGTGTGCCTCCCCTGACAGGTAACCAGTCCTGGTGTGGTAGATAGTTTTTGATTTGAGTTGGCTGTGCCCTGAGTTCCCCTAACACATGTGGGAAGCTGTTAGAGCACCTGCCTGACCCTGGCCCAAGGGCAGGCATGCAGACCCTTTGAGGTCAGTCAGATCCATCTTCCCTGCACACTGAAATTGAGCAAAGTCATCAAAAGGCAGAAACCAACTGAGCTCATCTGTTCACTATTCTCAGTGACGTATCCAGGTGACCCTGGTGAAGAGTCCTTGTCTTAGACCCTCTATCTATGCTGCTTCCTGCCCATGGAGCTCCCAGTTTCTGCCCATTCTGTCCTGGTTTCTGAGCCTGGTGCCCAAGCCATTGAGAAATCAGCTGGTTTTCCAGTAAATTCCTTTCTGGTCTAGATTAGCCAGGGTTGGTTTCTGTTGCCATCACCCAAGGAGCCCTAACCCACAAAGAACCTGTGTTTCTGAGTGTCCCTTAAGTCACACTTTGTTTTAGGATGTTGCCCAAAAGCTGTTCTAGAAGCCAACGAAGGCTTTCGTTTACCCTGACTCTGCAGTAATTATTTCCTCGAATCCACCTCTTTGGTTGCCAAGCCCATGCCAGTCATTAGTTGATTATGGTTTATAACTTGCCTTTTGGCTTCTTTTAGTATTTTTTAGTTCAACTCAGACTGGGCCAATCCGCTCCACCTTGTACCTGGGGAACAGGCTGGCTTCCCACGTGCTCCGCAGCTTCATGCTCCTGTGGAAATGCAAACTGGGACAGCATTTTTGCAAACCAAATTGGAAAACTATAATCAAGAGCTTCTAAAGTGTTGGTTTTTTTCTGAATTGGTAACTCGACTAATTCAGGAATTTATCCTAAAAAAATTGTCAGACAAGTTTAAAGATGAGTAAGCATATTTCTTACAGCATTATGTTGGAGCAGCAAAAATGTCCAGCACCAGGGACACGATTGAATAAACAATAGTCTCTTCATATGATCCATTCAAAACCAAAGTTTTATAGAATACTGAATAGTGTGAAGAAAATTCTCATGCTATCTTGTGTACCGGGGGAAACAAACAAAACAGGACCTAAGACTGCATGTATGGGATCATCTCAATTTGTTTTATTTAAATTGGAAAAACACGGCACCAGCATAACATCAGTGGTATCTCTTGACAGGCGTCATGGGTAGTTTAATAGGCTGTACACAACCTGAGGGTAGGAATTGTGTCTGACTTAAGGTTATAGCTCTAATTTTTAGCTCAGGTGCAGGCACAAAGCTTGCTCATTACTGAATACATAATGAATGAGTTTCTTTATATTTTTCTATAATTTTGTTTTAAAGAATGTGCATTCCATGTAAAATCAGAAAAAAAAATATTTTAGGCAACAAAACTTTAGGGCATGAGGTTTATTGAAATTCTTTTCATGCTTCAAGGTCCTGCGGCAATTTTAAAATATGGCAAAAAATATTTGATTACTCCTTTCACAGAGAGATGAAGCGTATGTCCCTCCTTTTTAAAAGAAATTATATGTTATTGATTATGCTATTATAGTTGTCCTGATTTCTCCCCCTTTCATTCCCTCCACCCAACATTCCCCCTTCCTCAGGCAATCCTCCCGCCATTGTTCATGTCCATGGGTCATGCATATAAGTTCTTTGTTTGCTCTATTTCCTATACTGTACTTTACATCCCCATGACTATTCTGTAACTACTATTTGTAATTTGTAATCCCCTCACCTCTTCAGCCATCCCCCCCCATCTTGCAACTACCAAAATGGTCACCGTATCCATGATTCTGTCTCTGTTCTTGTTTGCTTAGTTTGTCTTTTAGATTCAGTTGAGAGATATGTATTTATTGCCATTTTATTGTTCATAGTTTTGATCTTCTTTTTCTTCAATAAGCCCCTTTAACATTTCATATAATAATGTTTCAGTGATGATGAACTCCTTTAGTTTTTTCTCTTCTGGGAAGCTCTTTATCTGCCCTTTGATTCTAAATGATAGCTTTGCTGGGTAGAGCAATCTTGGCTGTAGGTCCCCGCTTTTCATCACTTTGAATATTTCTTGCAAATCTTTCCAGCATGCAAAGTTTCTTTTGATAATCAACTACAGTCTTATGGGAACTCCCCTGAAGGTAACTAACTTCTTTTCTCTTGCTGCTTTTAAGATTCTTTCTTTATCTTTAACCTTTGACATTTTAATGATTACATGTCTTACAGTGGGCTTCTTTGGGACCCTGTGCTTCCTTGACTTGCACATCTATTTCCTTCACCACATTAGGGAAGTTATCTTTCATTATTTTTTCAAATAGATTTTCAATATCTTGCTCTTTCTCTTCTCCTTCTGGCACCCCTGTGATGTGAATGTGGGACTTCTTGAAGCTGTCACAGAGTCTGCTTCTACTGTCCTCATTTTTTTTGGATTCTTTTGTTTTCTTCTTGTTATGATTGGTTGTTTTTTCTCTTATGATCCAAATCATTGATCTGATTCTTGGGTTCATCCACTCTACTGTTGTTTCCCTGTCAATTGTTCTTTATCTCAGTTAGTGTGTCCTTCGTTTCTGACTGGATCTTTTTTATGCTGCTTAGGTCCTCGCTAAGTTCCTTGAGCATCGTTATAACCAGTGTTTTAAATTCTGCATCTGATAGATTGCTTATCTCCATTTCACTTAGCTCTTTTTCTGGAGTTTTGATCTGCTCTTTCCTTTGGGCCGTGTTTCTTCATCTCCTTGTCTTGGCAGCTTCCCTGTGTTTGTTTCAATGTATTAGGTAGAGTTGCTTTGACTCTCTCTCTGGCCTAATGTAGTAGGTGTCCTGTCGGGTCCAGTGGCATGGCCTCCCCTATCACCCACGCTGGGTATTCAAGGTGCGCCCTTCATGTCAGCTGAGTACACTCTCTTCTTATAGTTGAGCCTTGGTTGCTGTTGGCAGATCAATGGGAGGGATTTACCCAGGCCAGTCAGCTGCAAGGATTGGCTGTAACCATTTACCACAAACCTCTGCCCTTCATGGACGATCAGCTGTGCAGGGGCAGGATGATGATGCTCCAATGAGGTCTGTGGTTACCCACTGGGTGCGCTGGTTTTCCGGGTGGTACAGGCCAAGGTCAGCCCCGACCCATGTTTGCCTGGGACACCCTGCCTGAGCAATAAAGCAATCTCAGATGGATGCTCCTTGTGCTGGGCTTGGAGATTCCCAGGTGAAGCCGAGCTGTGAATCTAGGCTGGCTGCGCTAGTGCCAGGCCTGGGGATCACTGAGGCCAGCTGTTGGTTGTTTGAGAGGATTTAGGAAATTTTGCAGCATCAGCCAAGACCAGCCATTTGTATGGAAAAGCAGCTTAGGTGGGCCCATAAGTTGGTGGGGCAGAGGTTCTGGATATCTCCACGGCGGGTCAAACAGTGTTAGCCAGGTTGATGGAGTCTCAGATATGACACCAGCTTGCCTGCTCTGTGGCTCTGACGGGAAAGGGTTTAGAAAAGGGACAATGGCCTCTGCTTGCCTTGATGCCAGACACTTCAGTTCCTCCTTGGATGCCACTGGTGCCTTTCCAGCTGCTACCCCGATGCTGGAGCTCAGAGTAGGTGAGTCCACGTGTGGGTTCTTTAAGGGGAACTGCTTGGGGCTCCAGAAGTTTCTACCACAGACTCAATATCCACTGGTTTTTGCAGCCATAAGTTGTGGGACTTATCTTCCTGCCAATGGAACCCTGGGCTGTGGGGCCTGGTGTGGAGCTGGGCCTCTTCACTCCCAAAATAACCCTCCCAAATTTTTATCCACCACACATGAGTGTGGGACCAGCCCGTTCTGTGCCTGCGCCCCTCTTACCAGTCTGGATGGAGGTGGTTTCTTTAATTCTGTGGTTGTCACACTTCCATTCAACTTGATTTCTGATGGTTTGAGTGATGGTATCTCTGTATTTTAGCTGTAATTTTGATGTGGTTGTGTTAGGAGGCAAGCCACGTCTGCCTACACCACCATCTTGACTGAAAGTCCATCCTCTCCTTTTAAATGGGACCGCTTCCACGAATTAGCATAGTGGAAATGATGCTATGTGATTTCTGAGGCTAGGTCATAGAAGGCTATGTGGTTTTTACTTCCTTTGCCAGGAGCATTGATATCGAAGCCCTGACATCCTTGTAAGAAGTCAACCACCCTGAGGCTGCTGTGCTGGAGAGGCCATCTGGAGGCGTTCGGGTTGACGTTCCAGCTGAACCTGTCCTTCACCCCATGCGCCTGGCACATGAATGAAGATGCCATCCTGGAAGTAAATGCTTTCAGCCCCTTGCCCTTTGTTTCACTCCCAGCCAACTGGGGTTCAGACAGCATGGAGCAGAAACAAGCTGCCCACAGTGTGTCCCACCCAATCCTGATACACAGACTCCCTAAGAATTATAAAATGGTGGTGCTTCTAGGCCACTGAGATGGGAGTGGTTTGTTAGATGGCAGTAGTGACCAAGAGTCTTACTCATCTCTCTCCCACTCTGTGAAACCTTCCCTGACCCTTCCTGTCCTTCCTACAACCATAAACCCCAAATTAGAATTAGTCAGTCTTACACCGACATCAGAGTCCTGACTCATTTTGTCTTTCTCCAGGAGATGACATGTTCCTTAAGGGAAGCGACTCCGTGAGTCATTTTTGCGTTCTCAGGGCACCAGCACAGTACCCAGCACACTGAATCTAATCGATGGTCTTTCTGTTCCCTCTGCTATCAGCATAATGCACAGAGAGACGAAAATTGACAGAGAAGCCAAATTTGGTGTGTATATCGCCTCTCATGGAATTCTGGCATCCATGTTCCTGGGCTGCAACTGAAAATCACAACGTGATGGCTTTGTACCTAAAAACCATCCGAGTGTCTTAGTCTGCTTGGGCTGCCACGAGTTTAAGGTGTTGGCAGGTTTGGTTTCTCCTGAGGATTCTCTCCTTGGCTTGCAATTGGCAAGGCAGGTCCTGTCACTGTGTCTTCACAGGTACTTTCCTCTGTACATGCTCGTCCCTTATGTTGCTTTCGTTTCTTATACAGAGTGGCCTGGCCACTGTACCCACCCTTCCTTCCTTCCTTCCTTCAATCCTCAACTGAGGTTTATTGATTTTTAGAAAGGAAGGTAGAGAGAGGGAAATATCGATGCAAGAGAGAAACATCAATCAGTTGCTTCCCGTTCATGCCCTAACTGGGCCTCGAATTCATACCCCAGGTCGATGCCCTGACTGGAAACTGAACATACAGCGTTCTGGTGTATAGGAGGATGCCCCCAACCAACTGAGCCACCCGGCCAGGGCTCTTCCTTTTCTTATAAGGACACCAATCCTATTGGATTAGGGTCTTACCCTGAGGACCTCATTTACATTTAGCTCTTTAAAGGTTGGATCTCCAAATAGTGTCATATTAGGGACTAGGACTTCAACATATGAATTTTGTGTGGTGGGGGACACAATTCAGTCCATAACACCAAGGGACATAGTGAATTCTTAGTGATATTTACTATCTCTGTAGTTGGAGATGTCAGTAAAAAAAAAAAACAACAACAACTAATGAATTCAGTGATCCAAATTGTATCTGAAACACCTTCCTGACTGTTCTGGGCTTCTGCTATTCTTGTTCTCATACCCCTTTAAATAATGGTCTGCTTAAGTACCAGAAGTCTGTGACAACTTGTCTTTCTCTACAGCCAATGACAAGATCTAATTTCAGGTAGGTTTTGTTTGCTTGCTCACTTTTTGTTCGGTGCTCAAGGAAACCTCAAACAAATCTTCTTCAGTATCACTGTCGGCCACAACACAGCGATGATTGCAAAGTGACGCAGGACGCATCGCTGTGTACAAGTGGGCATTCATCCATCGCCGCTGTCAGTCTCCTGACTGAATAAAGCGCATCCGTAAAGGAGCCTGGGAGAAAAATTGCTGTAAGCCGTCGGAGGATGATTTAAGAATATGCAGGAGTGCCAGGAGCTCGGGTGACTAGTAACTGCTCTTTATAATTTTCTTATCAAATTAATTCCTAGCAATTTCCTTTTCATCAATGTCTATTTTTATCATTTTATATCATATACCAAACAATGAGGGAGAGAAAGAGAGAGAATCTTCTACTGAGTCGAATTGGACTGGGGACTATTTTATGCCCATACCTGTGCCCTACAAGTGCTGAGTAGGGCATGGAGCAAATATTCAAGGTCACACGCTTATTCTTTGCAATGCAAATTGAAGTGTGCCTATCTCACCCTTGCTGTGCCTTGTTTTCAGCTCGTCCTTGTCACACTACCTTACTGTCAAACCCACCTTCTCCTCCCGCCTTTCCCCACCTTACTTTCACTACTTAAGGAATGAAGGAACATGTCCCGTTCTGATTCCTGGGCTCACTAATGTGCACCCTCCACGGGGACCCATCAGCCCTCATTTTCACATCATGCAGCGCAGTCACCACTGGCCTGTATGGGGTCTAACACGAGAAGTTCTCTAGGGGAAAATCAGTTCTTCGACACATTTTATCTGCCAGTTGAAACTGGTCAGACTTTTGTTCCAATCTGCAAGAAGCCTTTATCCCCTGCTCAACTTTCTAAAGCCCTTAAGATTTTATCTTTCTTGAGTTGTCTAAAGGGAGGGAGAGATTCAATTTGCTAAGAGTCCTTGTTTTTGACACAAAGACAAATACCCGCTCCAGTGCTGTACCTCATAAAGCAATGATTCACGTTAAAAAACCTGTCAGGCTCGTGAATTCTCTAGATAAAACGAACCTAAGTCTTGCTTTCTTCATTAATTTTCGCGTGTTCTCTCTCTGCTGCTTCACTTCAGAAAAGAGGTATAATTACTATCTTTATGAGTCAGACTCACAGCCTTGCACCTGTTAGGAAATTAAAAAATATTTTCCCCACATCACATTACAAAGGGAGGCCCATTGTTTTCTCGCAGTTGCTGGCGTTCACTCATTTGACAAAATGACTACAGAGGAGGCTTTAAAAGCCATAGTGATAATGAAAAACAATGACTAGAGACATTTCCAAATGCCAATACATAAAGATAGTAACTTGAACTTGATAAACTCTGATTTTTATTCTTTTTAAATTGTTCGTAGATTAATAAAAGAGAGCCTGCTTTCCCCAGGCATGACAAAGCAGAAGAGGGAAGCAGTTTAGAATTATTCCCTGAACACAGGCCCCGGGTAGCTACTTAGGCATTGGATATGGAACTCAGTCAATGCCCACTACAGAAGGAGATTCGATGTGTTTGAATATGTTATTGATATAAAGACTGAGGAATCATTGGAAGTATAACTGATGCCATGACTTAAAAACAACCCAGCTCAGGAAGGGGCAGGGTTGAGAGAAGTCTTTCCCCAGTAATTTCTTGCCTAAATGCTGTGTAAAGAGATAAAGGTCAGCACGCTGCTGCTGCGCCAACAGCAGATGCAGTGCCGGACCCCGATGCCAGACATGAGCAGCCTCGGGATGTCAGCTCCCTCCACCCGCCATGCTTTCCCAGTGACTCCGAAGGATTTTCTGCATGAGGCTTGGAATTTGATTTGAATTAGAAATGCACGCCGCACAGGCAGGGATTGTTTGGGGCACAGCAGGGAGAGCTCTGCCGGCACTCACGCCGTCCGGCTCACAGGGAACACTCCCAGGCCTTCCACGCGCACCGAGCGGACAAGCAAACGGTGCAGAGGTGGCCCTTGCCCTTGGCCCATGGTGGTGGTATAAGTGAGACAGAGTGTGGAAATGCCTAGAAAATGAGGGATATGGATTCAAGTTTTATCCTATTAATCTAGGATTTTTTTAGTGATTTTTAAAATATTCTTCTCCTTTTCTAGAAGCCATGAATAATACTAAAGGCATTATTGAAGAATTGACTCAACAAGCAATATGCAACTTATATTCTTCATCTTTTATGGAAATGTTTGATTTCTTCCACTTCTTTGTAAAATGGTTATGAGTTCAGCAGTTTGTTGATGACATGGTCCCTGGGGCTCCTGAGCTTATTTGAATGTGTGTTGGAGAGTTGTTCAGGAACAATCTGAAACCAGACCCGCCAATGCTTTGTGGTCAAATAATGAATTTGTTATCTACACAAAAGCAGGGTTTTGGTGTTATCTATCTAAAAATTTTCACAGTATTTAATGCCAGGAATTATCTGGTAAGATGTTCCTTAATTCATTATCTCAGCATGATAATTGGCACAGAGAACTTAATGTTTGTTGAATGAATAAGCAAATGAAGAGACAATAATATAAAGTTAAAAAATAAGGACATTTTACTTAAAAATTACTTTTCAAGATTAATTTCTTTTATTTATTGACTTTTATGGTGAGAGAGGAAAGGACAGAGAGAGAGATTGATGTGTTGTTCTACTTATTTATGCATTCATTGTCTCTCTCCTTCACTATTCTAAATTTCCCAGCCCTCCACCATCACCTCTGCTGGTCTCGGTGGTTGCCAGCATGGTGGCTCCTTTTCTCACCTACTGGCCCCTGGGCACAGATAATACAAAGTGCCCTGGTCTCACCTGTAGCTTATAATTCGGTGGGACTCTTGATGTGCTTCAGGTTAGATCACCTACTCTGTGGATTGGGACTTCTTAAAATAATACATTTTAACTCTGCAGAGCCTGGAGTTGCAGAAACAGGACCGAAAACTTATGCCAGTGGGTCACTGAAATGATGGTAAGCGGGGCTACTCCTACATCTCCAGGTGGTTCCCAGGCTTCCCTATTCTTCAGACACAGTGCTTATTGACGTCTTCAATTCAGTGCATACGCTGCATCCGAGAGGCTGGCATCCCATCTCCACAGAGTAATGCCTTTGGTTCATTGAACTAGTAGGCTAAAAGATTTACCCAAGGCAAACACCAAAAGGTTGGATAAAATAACAAAGAAAGTACTTGCAAAAGGCACCACTGAGATGACACAAAAGAAAGAAATATGAAGAAATAAAAAACAAAAGTAGCAACTTTGGGAGAGGAGAACCAAAGCCAGCTCTCCTAGTGTTTCTGTCCAAACCTGGAAACTTTGAACTTTTAAAAGCTTTTTTTGATGGTAGAGGACCGGGGATAAAACCTTGGGCCCACACGAAATTGGACGTCTTATAGGAGACTCCCACATAGAGCTGGCCTCTTGAACTTAACCTTCGATCGGGTGAGTAAAACACAGACTCCTCGCACAAGGGGACACACCTGACTTGATCCTGACGCAGTGGTGGGGAATCTCCCTGGAGAACGTGTAACAGCAGCCTGGCCCTCGTGTGGCTTTTTGCATGAATTTATGTCACCTTTACCTGAAAACTTGAAAGAGGAGGATTTTAAACAAAGTGCCCCATAATGTTTGTGCCATCAACTGGGAGAGGCAAACGCAAGTCTTTTCTGGGAAATTCAACCTCCAACCAGGTCTCAAAGAAATCCTATACAGATGTAAAAGTTCCAAGGAACTTAAGTTCACATAAAAACACACTGGCACACTCCCCCCCACCCCCTTGCTACACACACACACACACACACACACATACACAAACACACACACGCACAACAAGAAAATAAAGCTGAGCGAGGGCTGGCAAAAACAACAGGCAACAAAATTGGTTCTGTAAAGATGGTCAGACACAGAATATAAAATAAGCATGTTTGGTACAGTAAAGAAATAAAAGCTTGTGAGCAAGGAATGAGAAATGTAAAAAAAAATCGAGCAGGTTGAAAACAAGTTGAATGGAACTTTTAGAAATAAAAAACTGCTTTATGCAGAAAGAGTATGAGGTCACGTGGAGAAAGATCTGAGATGCAAGAAGACATGGTGAGCAAAGAAAGTGAAAAGTGTGTTGGGTAAATCTAGATAAATATTGACTATATATAACAATAATAATGATGTCTAATTTGTGAGGTTAAACAAGCAAGCTACAATTCAAATACTGGTCACAATACAATATAAATTGGTACGGGGTGAAAATGGTAGTTAAAATGTTTCAAGCTTCTTGCATTGTTTGGGTACAGCATCAAGAAATTAAGCAAGCATGTGACAATGTCTAGGGTAACCCCTAAAAATAGGCATAAGATCATTACTTCCAAAGGAGCAGAAATAAGGGGTGGGGAAGGAATAAACAGAGGCAGAAAATAAAAAAGAACATCCGTTCAAAAGATGCCAAGAAAGTGGGGGAGGGGAGAGAGCTAGAGAAGTGGAAATCACGTAATAAGATGGTGGAAATAAATCAAAGGAAGGACGACAGTCTTAGACCCTCTGTGCCCCCCAAAACCAACGGGAGTCTGTCCACACTCTGAAATGACTGATGTTAATTTCATACTGATATTAAGAATGAAAAATGAGCATAATGACCTTTGAGAATAAGAGGCTTTATTCTACAAAAACAACTTTAGCTTTTGAAGACCGATGTTTCACAGATGAACTTTTGTAAGGCAATTTCTAGGAGCACCCTTATGGTTACTAAGTTTAGAACTTGTTTTTATTCTTGTAAATTCTGGCCTTTGACTTTATCTGGAGAGCTGCATCATTTGCTATTACTTTCTTCTTTTGTACCAGTCTTAATACTCTTTTTCTCCTTTGTATTTAGAAGGACCTGCTTTTTTAAGGCTAAAGCTAGGACACCATATTCTAGAAATAAATCAGAAAGCACAGGACCTAGAGACTTAATATAGAAAATGACACATTTTAGAAAAGGAATATGAGACCTGTAATATTCTGCTTCTGCAGGATGCCACATAGCTTCCTAAAATGTCCTTTTAAGATTCTGCAGCCAGTCCTTCACTTAGGCCTGTCTTGTTTGCTTTGTTTTCCCATGTGCTACTTTCTTTCCTTTCTTTCCTATAATGCTTCCCCACAGGTTCTAAGCTTTTGCTGTTGTTGTTCTTTACTTCCTTTTCCTTCATGGCTCATCCTCAAGTGAGGCCAGATCTTTATGTCAACTGACAGGATACAGGGACGTCCCTCAAGTTTGCTCTGGGGTGAGGGTCATATCCCTTCTCAGAGAGAAAACTGAGGGGTGAGGTGATATGCCTGGTCCTCAGTCCAATTCCCAGCTAACGGTGTCTGTTTGCCAATCCAGGCTTTGCCACTTATTAGCTGTTTGACATTGGGTGAGTTGCTTAACCTCTCTATTCCTCAGTTTTCTTATCTGTAAAACAAAAATAATAAATATTCCAACTTCACAGTTTCTTGGGAGGACTAAATGAAATACGTTTAAGGCCCTTGGCACTGTGCATTGCCTATCGAAAAAATAAAGGTCAACTATCATGGTTGTTACTCCTGCTGTGTGACGGCTGTCACTGCTGCCCTCGCTGTCAGTACCACTAGCACTGCAGTACAATCGCGCCCTTCGGCAGGGCACACGGCGCTGCCCGCGCACTGAAACGCGCGGCTGTGCTCGAGAGAATTCCTCTCCCCAGAACACAACCCGCCACTGCCCGGCTCTCCCTCCCCACCACCGCCCGCACAGCTGCTTCTTCAACCTTTTCGTTTTTTGGTTTTTTTTAGGATCTGCCACATCAGAATGTTCCCAGTAAAGTGGCCTGGGTCTCCTGAAGGGCAGCACCCAAGTTGCACAGCACTGGGAGGCCAGGTTACTGTTGTGACTTTGTTCCCCGTGTGCTGCGTGTACATGACTTCTTTTCTGTCATGGGGATTTTCAAGGGGCACTGGAAGGGCCTGCACCAAGGCCTGTTAGCTCGATGCCAGGCCATTTTGCACCGGAAATCTAGTTCCTTCTTTTAAACTGGGAACACAAAGTGAGGGCACAAGCCTGGTGCCTGTGAGGGCCGTGTGCCCACCAGGCGAAGTGGACCCCGGCCTTTGTCACCCGCCTTTTCGGTACCGAAGGGAAATCCCTCAGACTGACCTGCAGTGAGGCCCTGCACCTACCCTGAGTTGGCTCGGGGAGTTACAACCTCCCATTTTCACACACATTTAGATAAGTTAGAAGGTCTGAGGCTAAATTATCCCCTTCGGAGTGCTGAGACTAAGTCCGAAGATGGTCAAGGAAAACTGCTGAGACAATACCTTTATCGTGTTTCCAGGAAAATTCAGAACCTTTGTACTGAAGAACTGTGTACTGAAACCCATGGTATTACATTTGGACTAAGGTTTGTATTTAACCTTTAATGACTGAATTTCAACAGTGTGTGAACACATGGTTTCTTCATTAACGCTTTGTTGGCTTTTATACTAAGGTAGGCCAAAAGAGGCGTAAATAATAAAAGTAAATGAATGAATAGTTCATAAAGATTCTGTGGTTGAAGGTCACATGCCCTCGGTTCCAGCTGTGCCCCTCCAAGCCCAGCGTTCCTCTGGGGTGGGGACAGTCGCAGAGACTCTGGGTGTCTGAGGGCCATGAATAAGGAAGAGGGCGCCTATGAAGTCAGCACTGGAAACTTCAGGGCATCGGTGACTAAAGGAAGAACCGTAACCTAGACTCCATGTCCATGTGCTCCTGAAATGCATCACGACCGATTTCAAGTGTCAAATTAAAAATGGTTTGACAAACATTTTTAAGAGCTTTTAATGCATGAGCAAAACAAACTCTTATACTGGTTGAATGACTAGTACGTTGGCGGGGAGAGACAGCCTCAGACAATGGAAAGAGATATTTTCCATGTTTAATGGTATTATTCATGACTCAGGTATAGTCAGCAAAATCATCATCTCATTTTGTTTTAAAATGGGTAACGTTTTTACCTCCTACTAATAAAAATTAAATAAGATTTCATGTACAGGCCAATTACTTTTTATTGTATCTACTTCTTTTTCACTAAACGTAAAAAGAAACATTAAATATTGATTCATCTCATTAAGACATGCAATGTCAGTACAATTTAACTTTTATGCTTAATAATTATCAAATTTTATAATATATTTGTTATAAATAGTAGTATATTAATAATAACTATAATAGTAACTAAATCCAGAAGAACTTTATAAAGTTACGTATGTTTTTGTAGTAATTTAAAATAATAAGAGGAAGAATTCAAAAAAAGAAAAGACTTGTAAACAGGATTTTGAACCACAGATAAACACGAAGAGGGTAGTCCAGACACAGGGACATGTGTATGGGAAGAACATGAACAGGCTGGAAGAGACGGTCTGGAAAGGGCTCACATTCCATGCTATGGAGGTAGATTTTTATCCTTTGTGAATAGCAGCGAATGATATCCTGGTTAATGGAGTAGATACTTTCAGTTTGCATTTCCCTTCTATTTGTCACATTACTATAATAAATAAATAAATAAATACAAAGAGACCTATAAAAAGTCTACAATCATATAAATATCTTAAAGTAACAGTTTTATTTTTAAATATCCATAATTTATAATATACTGGTTATCTTTACAACATCCTTTGCAAGTGTTTACTTTATGATGGAATGTTTTAGATGCCAACCTAAAAATATGCAAGAAGTACAAAAAAGTTTCTTTTCAGGGCACACTGACAAAAATACTGACTTACAGTGCTGGAGGGAACATGTGAACGAAGTCCTTACCTAACGACTTATGGAATAAGGCGGTGAATTTTTCCCCCCTAAACCCCCTTTTTCTCACTAACCTCAGTTCCATTCCGAGTGCTGTGTACCCCTGGGAAAAATAAAAAAGATTCTAGTTTTGAGATCCTATGAAATCCCAGCTTAAACCTCAACTATTTGAAAAGTCCAGTAACAGAAGTTTAGTAACAGAGAATGGAAACTTGGCTGCCCTGGTTTTTGAGAAATTCTGCTTTAAATGCACGAAAACAAGAAGTCACTTGAGTCTTGGCAGTAACCTTACTTCCTTACACATTTAAGGTTCCAGATAAAAATTTACAACCGTAGACTTTGTTCACTGTAAGAAGACAGAAGTTATCTCTTTAGATTAATGTGTCAGACTGTGTCAAATCACTTGGAAGAAAGGCAGGGATTACAGGTAATGGTGCCCGATGCAAAGCTAGATGTTCACGTTTTTCAGAAAACAAATATATTTCCTGTGTTAAATTTTATGAAAGCCTCTATTTAAAAATGTTTCAATATTCTAAATTATATCTGTCTAATTTGGGGGTTTAAATTATTATTTAGAAGAAAAATTAATAGTAATGACAAATAACCATACAAACTAAATATCAGCAATAAGTTAATAAAAGATATTCAAAACCTTTTCAGTGACAAATGAATCAATTCCTTCAATAATTTTCTGAATCCAAAAAGTTTAAAGAATGTGGCCACCCTGTGGTATAATGAGATGAGCTGACTTAATGCTCATAGGCAAGTGAGCATAACACCTCATTGTGTTAAATAAAGATTTTGAAATTGAGAAGCTGAATCAAACTCTCATTCAATTGCTGTTGGTTCCACCTTCTAAAAAATAAATTGATCTAAGTGTAAAACTGCAAGTTACAGTTTTATATTTAAGTAATTAAGAACTACTTTTAGGGGAACTAATGGTACTCTAATATTTCCTTTATAATTCTAATAAGTTATCTAATTTTCTAAGTTTCATGGGTCTCAAAAGACAACCAGCATGATCAAATTTTCTCTGGGGAGTCATATACCCAAAGATATACCTTTATGAGATTAAAAGTTAAGATTATTCCATGAAGTGTCGATGATTGAAATGGATCTAAAAAAAAAATCTCCAATTCTTTGTAAGTTCAGAACCTTGGGTGATAATATAAGATATTCATGAATATTAATTGAATATAGATTTCCTTGAACTCACTGGTTTCCTGGAGAACTGCAGATTCACAATCAATAGACGAAGAGACAGAATCTAAGATCACGGGAAGCTGAGGCACTGAGTGGGTCTGTGGGTGGGGGTGGGGCTGGGCTCGGGCACCACCGTTTCGGTTAGGCGTGAGCAAAGCCACACCGATGCGTAGCTCTTATCGGTGGAATCTGCCAGGGCCAATGGCGCTACTGTGAGCAGTGATGCGCATGCTTCAATGTATACACAAATCACCTGTGCATCTCATTAAAATCAGACTTTATTCATCGGGTTTGGGTGTGAGGCCCGATACTCTGCATTTCTAACAAGCTCGTAGGAGACACTGATCCTGCTGGAACACTTTCAGTAGCCAACATTTACAGCATGAGCACTGTTCTTCCAGTCTTGAAATGAGACGCATGACCAAGGGTTGGAGGCCCAGTCGCTCTCATCAAGTCTACTGTTAAGCAGCTATAAGAAGGGAAAATCACCCTCTAAGAGACCTATTATCTCCTGCAAAATTACAGGTCTGCACCGGGTGGTGTGTTAGGTCCCTTCAGAACTATCTAGGATTCCTTACTTCTTCTGTCTTAGCTGTTATCTTCTATATTTTCCCTCACAAATGGTTAGCAAAAGTTAGAAAGTTTTATTGCATTGTATTACTCCCAAAGGTCACAGTTGTGCTTTGCATTCTTTGAGCTAAGATCATAGCTATTTTTATGTCACTTTCCACATTATGTCTCCATAATTTTTAAAACACTATTCAGATTTGTGATTTTGTTTGACTTTAAGGAGACTTCTTATGAATACTGAGTCTGTAGGGTTAGTTATCTGTTGCCTGAATCCGTTCTTATTTTGCATTTTTCAGAGAAGCTGTAATATTCTTAGAGGGTGATGCTTAATTGGAGCCAATCTCAGACACTGCACCCCTGCTAAGTGCAATGGCTGGTGATGGTTTCAAAGTGCATTTAACAAGGAACAAATTCTTTCCTTTCTCTGAATAGAATTTGAGTCAGCTGCTTCCTGTTTATTCCCATTATCAACACTTTATTCAGAATTTGATTAACTCTTGTCTGGACTACTGTTCTAATCTACCAACTGGTGCTCCTCCAGCCTTTCAACTCTATAATGATTACAATAAATTCCTGCCAGATCCAAACTTCAACAAAGTGCATGCCACTTCCAGACCAAATTCTACCCGAGCCCTTACTCAACACCTTCATGCTCTGGGGTCCTGCCTTTTCCAGTTTCCCACTACTTCCCATAAGTATTTTCTACACTTCCCATATCCATGACTCTCTTTATACACCTCCTCTCCCTGGTATACCTTACTCTATAGAACCTTACCCCACTCTTTGAGATCTATTATAAATTCCAATTCTTGCTTAAAGTGTTCCCTGATCCTCGCAACAAGAAGATGAATTCATATAACACCCTGCTTTCGACTCTCTTCTCTACTCAACACCGACTTTCTATATTATAATTTCTTTATATCTTTCTTCGCTGCCATCTACTACACAATTCTTAGGCATCTGTAGTATGCTTTAATTATCTCCATAGCTCTCACAGTGCTTTTAAAATTTCCATGTCTGTTGAAGAAATGAGTGAATGTATAATGCAGCTTCAGTATTGATCTACAGATCAAATGTTTAGAAACTACAGAAGTTTAAAATTTATTTATTAGTCTTATCTAGTATTTATTTGGGGCAAAATACATAATTTCTGTGATCCAGTATTCTCTCTCTATACGTGTGTTTCAGGGGGAGTTAGGATATCCAATAAAAATGATTTTTCTCACTTACTGAATAATGCACTGTGCTGTGTAAGTGCTGGAGAAGAGAGATCTTTTGACTTTCTGGATTATGTAAATATTGTCATAGAATAAGTGTGTTTCAGATTCAACTACTTGCTGTTAGGAAAATTTTGTATGTGAGTTCAGAATATGCAAACATGGTATATTCATATTTAAGATTCTGAAGATTAAACACAATTACATTGGCCTTACAATTTATGACTATGCAATGTTAATATTTCAAAAGGAAAAGTAGAATTTATTCTTGAAAATAACATAGACACCACTTTAGGAATTATCCTATTATTGTCTCTCCTGATATGGGGACTACTAAAGGTGTCCTGTGCAAGATATGATAATTATTTTCTTAAATCATGAAAGTAGAGAGGTTTTAAACTCCATAATCATGAAATCATTAGAGGATCTGTGGACCTCGAGCACACGCCAGGCTGACTTCCTGTGCCCCGTAAGACACAACTTGATGACGAGGAACTTCCAGCTGCAGCGCGTTAACCTTTCTATTAGGACACTTGGTTGCTTTAGCAGAGCAATACTGTAATAATCATAAGAACTTTAAAACTGAACCTTGAGAAAACTTGTTCCATAATCAAAGAAATTAGCTATAATTTAACTGTAATATTACAAAAACTTTGGCACTAATGGAACATTAAATGATCTTACTCTGTGATGGCTGCCAGAGGGGAGAGGGGTTGGGGGGCCAGGTGAAAAAAGTACAGGGATTAAAAAAGTACAAACTGGTTGTTATAAAATGGTCATGAGGACGTAAAGTACAGCACAGGGAATACAGTCAATAACACTGTAATTACTGCTTATGGTGCCTGGTGAGTCCTGGAAATTTTGGAGGGACCACTTTGTAAAGTACGTGATTGTCTAACCACTGTGCTGTACACCTGAAACTAATACAAAATGATACTGAAAGTAAACTGTAATTGAAAAATAAAATTTAAGTAATAAAAAGCTACTTGTAAAGTGGAAAAACAAAAGAGCAGATAGTGGCGGGTATGGGAACCACAAATCTGAACGTTGTTTTCATCTTCTGATGATCAGCGAGCCAATCATTCACCAGCTTTGCTCCCGAAGATGTAAACTACTGTATTTTCTTTTCAATCTTGGCATATCGTTTTATTTTCTGCCAAAAGACTTTTGATTTCTTCCACCCACTTCTCTTTAGAGTGGCACTAGTCCTCAGTAACGACTGAAAAATAGAATTGCAGGAAATATATAGCCTTCGCAACTCTGTCTTAGTAAACTACTTTAAACTGAACTGTGTAAAAAATAATGGAATTAACAAAAAAGACATCTCAAAGCATTAAAGAGTACGAAAATAATCTTAGTCTGACATAACTGTTAATATTAATGTTTCTTCCAGTCAATTCCATTGCCCCCCAAAATAACTTTAAAGCAGTTCTAACTATAAGTATAGCAAGCCTATAATCGAGACTTAAAAAAATTGCTTGATAAATCTGTTAAATACAGGACTCTCCCATCTTTGCCCACCAATATTAGTTTAAGAAGAAAAACAAACAGGGTTATAATTCTCTAAGAAATATTTTCTATGACATTCTTTGCTTTTGATCTATAAATCCTCCCACTGAGGTCATTGAAAACATATGTCTATAGAGAAATTCAGACTATTAGACTTAATATCCATTATTCATATTTGAGAACCTTATTTTGCCATAATCACTACTTTCTCGACATTGTTGATACTGTTTCATGATAGTTTGTTCATCACGATGAGAAAATCAAGGAAAATTTGAATGTGTTCTTAATGTCCAGGTTACTTACTCTAATGCTCTTCTCTTTTCTCTAAGTGTCTTTCTTTAAAATATATACACATAGCTTAGACTGTACCATTCAAATTGTCTAGGTTGAAATAAATGTAGCCCTGGCTGGTGTAGCTCAGTGGATTGAGCACAGGCCTACGAACCAAGGGGTTGCCGGTTTGACTCCCAGTCAGGGCACATGCCTGGGCTGCAGGCCAGGTCCCCAGTGGGGGATACATGGGAAGCAACCACACATTGATGTTTCTCTCCTTCTTTCTCCTTCCCTTCTCTTCCCTCTAAAAATAAATAAATAAAATATTAAAAAGAAAGAAACGTAAATCTTGTCTCTCTGTTTATCTATGGAATTACCCCTCTGATATACTTGTGAAATGTAACACAGCCTTTCTTACTGCAATCATTACTGTATTCTCAGAATGATTATTTACAGAATTACTCATGTTAAAAGCAAGAGAGTAACAACAAACAAACCAGGTTTCACACTGATACTCTTCACAACACTTTGAAAAAGCTTATGTGTGACCTTCTTTACAAATTTAAATGTTAATAATTTAGGAAAAATGTATCCTTATGGTTCCTGAAAAGAGAGCTATGACTGCAAACTGGAAAATCACGTATAAATGGATAACTAAGACTGTTGTCCCAAATATTCTCTCATGCTTTTGCTAAAGCTCCCACCAGCTTTTGCCTCCTCCCTCGTGCGATGAGTACTTGTAATATGAACATACGAACACCAGGTCAGAAACATTGAGGTTTAGTGCAGTGGTCTCCAGAACTGGCATGATTACTGCTGACATTATACAAGGTAATTTTAAAGGTATTAAAGTATTTTAATAGATACACATTTATTTTAAACATATTAGGGAAAAATATAACTACACATTCAACCTCATTATTTTAAAGACATTCTTTTTTGGGTTTCCTTTTGACATAAGTTTAAGTTAAAAATATGAATGCAACTTCCAGTGAAGATGGAGGCATAGGTAGACATGCTTTGCCTCCTCATGCAACCACAGAGATAGTTACAACTAAACCTCAAAACAAGTAACACCCAGAACTGTCAGAAAACTGAACTGTATGGAAGTCCAACCACCAAGGATGTAAAGAAGCCATATTCAACCAGATGGGTAAGGGGGCAGAGATATAAGATGGGGGAAGAGGCGAGGAGATGCGGCGAGGCACAGGAGGTGGCAGCAGCGGTGGAATGGGTGGTCTCACTTCCACGTGTGGTAGATAAAAACCAAGAGGGATACCTTGGGAGTGAGTGATCCCAGCCCCAGGCCAGACAGCACAGCCCAGGTTTCCAGCACCAGGAAGATAAATCCCCATAACTGGCTGTAAAAACCAGTGGGGGTTGGGGCAGTGGAAGAAACTCCCAGATGTTCTGGAGACTCCACTTAAAGGGCTCTCATGATCTTAGAACATATACAAATTCATCCACTCTGGGATTCAGCACCAGGGCAACAGCTGGAAGGGTGCCAGTTGCATACTGGGAGTGGGTGAAGTGATTGGAAACAAGGCGAGTGCCAGGCAAACCTCCCAAAGCCAGGCAGCAGCACTGTCCCCTCTCCAAGTCCTCCTGCCACAAAGAGCCACAAAGTGGTGAAGTGGGTTGCTGCACCCTGGTGATTACCTAAGGTGCCACCACACACAATTTACAGGTGCTTTTTCTACACAGGCCATGCTACTAAGTCAAGGAGTCAAAGCAGCTCCACCTAATACACAGAAACAAACACAGGGAGGCTGCTGAACTGAGGATACAAAGAAGTATGGCCAAAATAAAAGAACAGAACAAAACCCCAGAAAACGAACTAAACAAATGAAGATAACCAACCTATAAGATGCAGAGTTGCAGAACACTGGTGATCAGGATGCTCAAAGAACTCACTGAGTACAGAAAAAATAAAAATAAAAGAAGAAATGAAGGTTATAATAAGTGAAATAAAGAAAAATCTATAGGGAACCAATAGTGAAGGAGAAGAAGCTGGGATTCAAATCAATGATTTAGAACATAAAGAAGAAATAAGCATTCAACCAGACCAAGAAGAAGAAACAGGAATTCAAAAAAAATAGGATGGTATAAGAGGCCTTTGGGACATCTCCAAATGTACCAACATCCAAATCATAGGGGTGCCAGAAGGAGAAGAGGAAGAGCAAGGCATTCAAAACTTATTTGAAAATACAATGAAGGAGAACTTTCCCAATACGGCAAAGGAAATAGACTTCTAGGAAGTCCAGGAAGCTCAGAGAGTCCCAAAGAAGTTGGACCCAAGGAATCACACACCAAGGCACATCATAATTATATTACCCAAGATTAAAGAGAATCTTAAAAGCAGTAAGAGTAAAGGAGACAGTTACTTACAAAGGAGTTCCCAGAAGACTATCAGTTGATTTCTCAAAAGACACCTTGCAGGCAAGAAGGGGCTAGAAAGAAGTATTCCAAGTCATGAAAGGCAAGGACCTACATCCAAGAATACTCTATCCAGCAAAGCTATCATTTAGAATGGAAGGGCAGATAAAGTGCTTCCGAGATAAGGTCAAGTTCAAGGAGTTCATCATCACCAAGCCCTTATTATATGAAATGTTAAAGGGACTTATCTAAGAAAAAAAAGAAGATCAAAAATACAAACAGTAAAATGACAACAAACTCACAACTATCAACAACCGAACCTAAAAAAACAAAACCAAAAATGAGCTAAGCAAACAAACAGAACAGGAACAGAATCACAGAAATAGAGATCACATGGAGGGTTATCAGTGGGGAAGGGAATAGGGTAAAAGGTACAGGGAGTAAGAAGCATAAATGGTAGGTATAAAATAGACAGGGGGAGGTTAAGAGTAGTATAAGAAATGGAGAAGCCATAGAATTTATATGTATGAACCATGGACACGAACTAAGGTGGGGGAATGATGGTGGGAGCGGAGGTACAGGGCAGAAGGGAATAAAGGGGAGGAAAAAATAGGACAATCGTAATAGCATAATCAATAATATATATTTTAAAAAACTACAAACATTAAAATGGTAACAAATTCGCAACTCTCAACAACTGAATCTAAAAAACAAACAAACTAAGCATACAACCAGAACAGGAAGAGAATTACAGATATGGAGATCATCTGGAGGGTTATCAGAGGGGAGGGGAAGGCAGAGAAGGGGGGAAAAGGTACAGAGAACAAAAAGCATAAATAGTAGGTACAAAAATAGACAGGGGTATGTTAAGAACAGTATAGGAAATGGAGAAGCCCAAGAAGTTATATGCACAACCCATGGACATGAACTGAGGTGGGGGGAATTGCTGGAAGGAAGGTGGGTTCTAGGCAGAGGGGGGCAAAGGGGGAAAACTTGGGACAACTATAATAGCATAATCAATAACATATATTTTAAAAATGTAAATGCATTTAAAGAAAATATTAGGTAAATATAGTGTAGGTGCTTCTGACAAAAGTCACGATGGAGGCCGGGGAATCTCTGGTGACTGGAAAAGTGAGGCGGAAGCGCCGGGATCAGGTGGCAGTGGGTCCGGTTCCAGCTCTGTCACCGACAAGCAGACCGCTTTGGGGCACTCCTGATTGTAAAGAGGCTGTTAGGGTGACCTCTAAGGTCTACCCCAGCACCATTATTCTATGGTGTGATGTTCTCTTGTCAAATGCCATTGTAGGGAACACCCATCTCTGCAAAACAAAAATAAGCATTCTAAGCCTTAACATAGGATGTGCTCATTTATACTAGTCAGGAAAATTAGAGGATCTAATGTGGAATTTTTCTGAGGTTAAGATAAAAAAATATCTACTACTGGTCAATTTTGCTTGGTAACTTTAGTTTTTTTGCCCAGGGGAGGGAAGCATGTTTGGGATTCTCTTCTCAATATGATAGCTCAGTAACAGCGAGTTTTACCTGCCATATTTCACACGTCTTATATCATTCTAACTGGGGAGTAGGAAGCCTGGATGTCCATGATGCAGTCGGACGAAGGTTTAAGTAAAGCCTATCTTGGAAGAAAAATGCACTTCTCTTAGGTGGAGAAAAAGATAGATGAACACTAGCTGAAGATAAAGAGGTGTTTTTAGAAAACAGGTAGAGCCTGAAACTTCATGATAACTTAAAATAGCTTGTCTGGTTTCTGGTTTTAATTTTTCACACTGGAAATAGAAAACAAGTCAACCCGTTGCCCATATTCAGGCATAATAAAATTGGAACCCCAAATTACTGCTATGTGTCTCTATTAAATTGTCTTGAATTAGTTCCTTTCGCAATGGCTTGAGAATACAAGTTCAAGTCAACACCTAACTCTGAGTGCCAAAAAGCATTCAATGTAGAAAATCTCTACGGAGTAATGTTTTCAGGGCCAGCTTTCTAACATAATCTCTATAGTTTGAAAAGTCAACTACCTGTTTCTTAAATTGCAGTTGCTGGTCCCTTTTTGTTAGAAGATCCCAGCCTCCCAGGGAAGAATGCCTTCCTAAAGGTCACCTATCATTTCTTCTGACCTCGCCTAAAAGGAAATCAGATTAATCAGCTAGATTGTGAGGTGAAGCGAGGTGATGATGCTGATGGTGGAGGTGGTGATGATAAACTCCGTGAAAACTTGAATGAGCCATGTTGGAAGTTATCTAATTAAGGACTAATGTACTTTTATTGTCTATTTGTAATACTAATTACATCTATTTAACCTATTCAGCTTAACAAACCAATGAAAAAATACCAACGAAACCACTACAATCTATTTTTTGTGGAGATATCTCTGCTTGTTAAAAAATATAGAAAAGACGCCATGGGTGAAAATTTTTACCTATGATCTCTGAAGGGGTATGTTTATAGAGCATATCTAAATATACAGCCCACAAATATAGAAAGTGGAATCCCAATAATTCCATTATTTGTTGCAATTTGAAAGGCCTCTTGAAAATGTGGCTTCCCAATTTCCTAGCTTTGCCAACCCTTTCGTTAAACATATCTATAGACACGCATTTGTGATCTGTGACACTAATTTGATTTCTGTCATCCTCAGTTACAGCGAGTCCCCAGCATTCTGAGAATGACCAGGCTCCGGACTTCGGACCAATCACTGATGATTCAGTCTCCACAGAAGGGCAGCCAGTCTCTGTCTGGTCTTACTCACTGAAGATGCCCGACCCCTGGGAGGATGTGGTTGGAGGACAGCGGGCAAACCTGAGCTGTGGGCCCTCTTGGGCTGAGCTGATGGTGGAGAAAGGGTGGGTTTGGACACTCCATGCAGGCCGGGGATTTTGACTCCTTTTTCGGAGTTCCGTCTCGCGGTGCTTCTCTCCCCCTGATGACTGGCTGCTGCAGCAGAGGAGGCTAGACTGCCCTGGCTGGGGAAACACGGTGACAATGGTAAACTTCCACTGTGCTTCCTGAGCTCCAGCAGCTGTTCCCTGGCTTGACTCAAAGCCTCTGTCAGTTCAAAGCGTTCTTCACACTCTCTGCGCACTGTTTCCTGAAGAAAAGTGTTCTGAAATGAGAAAAGGGGTCGGGGAAGCACCCCTAGCTTTAACAGTGTACCTATGGATAGTTTTTGGCAATATAAATTGAAAACTGAACTGGAAAGCAAAGGTCTGTGTTCTTTGACTTTGTGGCTACTCTACCTACCTGGGACAGAAAAGTAAAAAACACAAATGATTTGAAAAGCTGGAGAGGACAAGAGAACATTTGATTCAACCTTTGCAGTTTGCAGACGAGGAAGCAAGAGCCAAGGTCACTCAGATGGTAGTTGTGGGACTGGGACTTGAATCCAGAATTTCTAGTGCCTACTTCAGTGGGGTCTCAACCTCTCTGTGCCTTGTGTCTCAGACACTATGTCCCACACATGTGATGTCTAAGAGTTAGTATCTATAGTGTCACTGAACATCTTACTTTATAATGAGAATAAGCTGCAATACATAAGACAGACAGGTAAAAGCGTTGAATTTTAAGATTGAAAGAATAAAACATATCAGCATGGCATTTAAACAATAAAATCAGTTATTTCATATGATGCCTTCTCAATAGAACTTAAATATATTCATCATTTTCCATTCTGTAAGATATATATCAAAATAAAGAATAACATTTCCTGCTTTTAACTCCATCCAGCAATCATTTATCAAGTTACTAGAAGCTATAGTGGATGCAGTTCCTGTCCTCAAGAAGTTTGAAGCCTCATAATTGCAAGCAGAGTTGCTTTTATGTCCCCAAGAGAATTTGGAGCCAAGGGTGGAAGCTATAGGGTTTAAGTCAAGGAAGAATTTTTTAATAGCTCGAGCTCTCAACAGGATACTCTGAAAGGTTCCATATCCCTTGACTGGGAAGTATCAGAGTAAATTTAAGTTTCAAATGTGTGACTGGACTAGAGATCATTAAGGCCCTTTCAAATTCTGAGACTACATTTCTAGCTGAAGAGTTACCCATCTTTCATCTAGGCAATTCATCAAAATTACTTCAAGGTCCATGGTTAGAATTAGGTCTTGGATCTGCCTAATGCCCTAAATTATGTTTGTGGGTGGTCAAAAGAGAGTCTGAAAAGTTATAATTCAAAGGGAACGAGACAGACTGGGCAACACTGGGTTCCAGCACGGGCAAATAAAGCCTAAAAACCTCTGACTGAAAAAACATGTGGGGGTTGAGACAGTGGGAGAAACTCCCAGCCTCACAGGAGAGTTTTTTGGAGAGACCCATAGCATCCTAGAATGTACACAAAACTAGCCACCTGGGAATCAGCACCAGAAGAGCTCAATTTGCTTGTGGGTAGCAAAGGAAGTGACTGAAAGCTGGCTGAGAGCTCAGCAAGTAGCACTGTTCCCTCTCTGACCCCTTCCCCACATACAGTGCCACAACACAGCAATGTATGGTTACCCTGCCCTGGCAGAAAGCTAAGGCTCCACCCCTTACTACATAACAGGTACACCAATACAAAAAAATATGGCCTAAATGAGAAAACAGATCAAAGCTCCAGAAAAAATACAACCAAGCCATGAAGAAATAGCCAACATATCAGATGCAGAGTTCAAAACACTGGTAATCAGGAGGTTCACAGAATGGTTGAATATGGTTGCAAAATAGAGGAAAAAGTGAAGCCTACAAAAAGCAAAATAAAGGAAAATGTACAGGGCACCAATGGTGACAGGAAGGAAACCAGGACTCAAATCATTGATTTGGAGCAGAAGGAAGAAATAAACATTCAATTGGAACCGAATGAAGAAACAACAATTCAAAAAAATGAGGACAGGCTTAGGAACCTCCAGGACAACTTTAAGTGCTCCATCATCCAAATCATAGGGCTTCCAGAAGGAGAAGAGGAAGAGCAAGAAATGGAAAACTTATTTGAAAAAATAATGAAGGAGAGTTTCTCCAATGTGGCAAAGGAAATAGACTTCCAGGGAGTCCAGAAAGCTTAGAGAGTCTCAAAGAATTTGGACCCAAGGAAGCACACACCAAGGCACATCATATTTATATTACCCACGATTAAAGATAGGGAGAGAATCTTAAAAGCAGCAAGAGAAAAGGATACAGTTACCTACAAAGGAGTTCCCAGAAGACTATCAGCTGATTTCTGAAAAGAAACCTTGCAGGCAAGAAGGGGCTAGAAAGAAGTATTCCAAGTCATGAAAGGCAAGGACCTACATCCAAGAATACTTTACCCAGCAAAGCTGTCATTTAGAATGGAAGGGCAGATAAAGTGCTTCCCAGATAAGGTCAAGTTCAAAGAGTTTATCATCACCAAGCCCTTATTATATGAAATGTTAAAGGGACTTATCTAAGAAAAAGAAGAAGATCAAAAATATGAACAGTAAAATGACGACAAACTCACAACTATCAACAACCGAACCTAAAAAAAACAAAAACAAAAATGAGCTAAGCAAACAAATAGAACAGGAATAGATTCACAGAAATGGGGATCACATGGAGTGTTATCAGTGGGGAAGGGAACGGGGGAGAATGGAGGAAAAGGTACAGAGAATAAGAAGCATAAATGGTAGGTACAAAATAGACAGGGGAGGTTAAGAATAGTGTGGGAAATGGAGGAGCCATAGAATTTATATGTATGAACCATGGACATGCACTAAGGTGGAGGAATGATGGTGGGAGGGGGGTACAGGGCAGAAGGGAATAAAAGGGAGAAAAAAATAGGACAACTGTAATAGCATAATCAATAAAATATATTAAAAAAATAAGCTATGAGAAAGAGTTAACGAAGAGTCTAGTCAGGGAGCACGTACAAAGGACCCATGGACATAGACAACAGGGTGGGGACTGACTGGGGGAGTGGCGTTGAGGGGGCAGGGGAGAGCAACAGAGGAAACATTGGGACAACTGTAACTAAACAACGATTTTAAAAAAAGGAAAAAATTGAGTTAAAGATGGCAGCCAAGTAGGTGGAAACTGAGTCCACTCGCTTTTGCCCCCAACTTGGACACTTGGCTGATCATATGAAATAAACTGAACATTCGACAGAATCTTAGCTGATTTGAAGTTTGGAAGCCAAGGAGTACAGAAGATGCTTCGTAATGGGCTGTAAGAAGATTTTATAGGTTGAAGGGGAAATACCCCATGCATGGTGCCTGCAGCCATGGAGAGCCTGATCAGAGATAGAAGCTTTGCAGCCTCCTACCCTCACAGGGCAGGGAACCCTAGACCTGAGCTGGGAGTGACTTGGGTACACAAAGTTGGGTAGATCCAGGATACACACACAGTGAGCATCACACCCATAGCTGCAGCGGCAAATGCCAATCAGGAGAGTGCCAGAGAGAGGGAGGGATTCTATCTGCACCTGAGTCAGCTGGAGACAGGCCATGGCCAGCTGTGACTGGGAGAGACTCTTGGCTTTTTGGAGAGGTGTTGTGTATGGAAAGCTGGACAATAACTCAGTGCTGCAGCAGGAATGCCCAGAAGGAGTTTTTTTTAAAAGGGGAGCTGAGGCATGCTGGGCAGGAACCCCATGCACAGCTGCCCTGCCAGCAAGGGGAGAGAATGGAGGGCGCAGTTTGTTCCCACTCAGTGCAGCTGGGCAGAGAGATCAGAAAGGTGCACAACAAGAGGATTTCTCAGCCCCACCCTGGCACAACTGGCAGGGCAGAGGCTGTGCAGAGTAGACAGTTCAGGACTCTGTCTGCTGTGAGGGCAGTGGACTGGGAACTGAAGGGTGGGAGTTGAGCACCTGAGGTTATTTACAGCCAGCCAGAGACCCCTGCCCCAGTGGAGATCAAACCTCTGGGAAAGGAAGGTTGCACCCAACCCCCATCTCCTGCAGGGTTGAAAGCACCATCAACGGGGTAGATTGGCAAAACAGGCAGGTCAGGCTCAGGAACTCCCTGCAGGGTGCATATCCACAAGAGAAAGACAGAAAGAAGAATGCCTAAAGGACCCATTTTGAACTTCCCTCAGGGAGAAAAAATACACTGGTTCCTAGAGCCCTATTTCACTGAGGCCAGCAAAGCAGGGAGATCAGAAATCAGTGCAGAAAGAGAGAATCAGGGCCCCATCCAGCCTCAGCTCACAGATAGAGCTGACATGAATACCAAGAAGGAAAGAGCTCTTACACAGATCGGCCCTTCCCTTGAAATGGCAGCTGATTCATCAGAAGTTATATATTCTTAGAAATAAGCTGGGACAGACCAAGATGGGTGGCGTAGGATCAGGGGGAACACAACCACCATTTTCCCAGAAGACTGAACAGTGCTTCCCAGGGAATACCTAGGGGTCCCACCCTCCCAATAGCAACAGGAGCTCCCTCTAGAGGCAGGTGAAGGTGATACAGGCATTGCTACTGGAAGATGGATGACCCAACCAGGGACCTTGAACTGATAAAAACCAGAGGTGCACCCAGAAAGAGAAGTCAGAAGGCAAACACAAAACTGCTGAGACAAATCACCTCATTCTTCTTCAGAAGCTGCCTTTTTTCTCCGTTTCACATAGCCTTTTAATATTTCTTCTTTTTCTTCCGTTGTATTCCAACTAATTCACTATTGTTTGTCTTTTTTATGCTTTTCATTAGATTTTATATTATTTTTTATTTTATTATTTCAAATCTCACATGGTACCCTTCTCCTGTCTTACTTCATTTTGCCTTCTTCCTGCCCTTTCTTATGTTGTAAATTTTATTTTCCCCCACACTGCTCCTTCTTCCTATTCTTTACTCTTACTATTTCTCTTCCCTCTATCCTCTTAAAAGCTTTCTTCCTGCCTGTAGTCAGCTCATATTCTTTTGTCCCTTCTTATAATATCCTTATTTTCTTTCCACTTTTATAAATCGTGGCTTGTTTGGTGTGGATATTACAGTTATTGCTGTATTTTTTCAACTATATTTGTATTTGTTCACTATTTTTTAAATTTCAAATCTCATAGGTTACTCTCCCCCATTTTATTCCATTCTGCCTTCTTCCTGCTGTTGCCTATTTGAGTTTGGAATTTTATTTTTTTCCCTTTCTGATCTGGATTCTATGCCTTACTCTTATTATTTTTCCTCCTCCTAGCCTCTTAAAATCATTTCTCTTTACTATAGACACCTCATGTTCTCTTTTCTCTTCTGTATAATATCCTTATTCTCTTTCAACCTTTATTCATCTTTGCTCAGCTGTCATTATTATTGACCTTGCTGTGGTTTTGTCCCCTCTGGTTCACTACATTTTTCATTTTATTTCAAACCTCATGTTATACTCTCTCCTTTTCTTACACCATTTTGCCATCACCCTTCCCTGTTTTACTTATGTTTTAAATATTATTTTCTCCCTTTCTTTGCCTTGTTTCCTTACTTATTATTTCTCCTCCCTCTTCCCATTCAAAATCATTTTTATCTCCTTTACTCATCTCATATTCCCTTTTTCTAATCTTATAATATTCTTAATCTCTCTCCATCGTTGTTAATCTTTTCTCAATTGCTGTTGACATTGCTGATGTGGTAGGGGGATATTTTTGCTGGCGCGGGTTTGGTTTTCTGGGTAGTATTGCTTTGTTAACCAGCACCTGTACTGAAATTTACTAAAATTAAATTCGGATCTCAAAGGAAAGAACTAGTGCTCTCCAAAAAACATGCGTAAGGCAAATCACTTAAAAGCTATTTGAGGCAAGTGACACTCCACAAAAGGAGGAAGTGAAAAGGTGATATGAACCCAAAGATGTCCCCATAGCAGGTATAATGAAAGTAAAGTGTCCACCAATTCCACATTGAACTTTGGAAGGGCTGCTGACCATCTTGGTCTGGGGCCCACTGCTCTAGAACTCATCCTTCTTGAAGGCTATTAGCTTCCAAAAAAAAGGATGAATTCTCTTTCTTAAATTATTTCCCAAACCAGAAGGACCGTGGAACTGAGAGCAGGGTCCAAAGTTAGGACTTTTATTTTTGTCTGTTCTGCAAACACTATGAAATCTCAGGTGAATCCCACAATATCTGCATATCCTCTGCCACCATTATCTCCTCCTTTAAAATTGAGATTATAATTCAGTTTTGTTCAAGAAGCAGTTCAAATATTATCATTTATTCAATCATGGAGTAGAAAAATAGAAATAGAATGCATCAAGTTTAGGGGATTGCTATTTCAGGAGTGGAGGGTATGTGACAGGCATGACCAGAATACTCATGGGTATGGCCAGAATCAGTAAGACACATTAGTGGAAAATTCCATCATATGTGGAAAAGAATCATTCACTCGTGGCGAGATTGCATTCAGCAATTTAGGCAAAATGTTTGTCTTTTTTAGTTGTCTTTTTGGAAGGTTGTATTGTCACAGAATTTTAATGTGTTTTTATTGAACAACATGGAAAATGTATAAAATGAAATATGCTCAGTAAGCTTGAAAATCATGGACAAGCATGAGAATAATCAGTGAAGCCATAGTATTCTAAATGTTTTAGTCAAAGTTATCATTGGCCATATTTTAGTATGGTACAACAGTAATGAAACTAAGTCAAGAAGAAAAGGGAGGCATGAGGCGGGTGAACAAGGAGCAGCAGGGTTTTCCAGGCAGAGAGGGCTGTGAGTGCAAACCCCTGGCAGTGAGAGAGGGAGAGGCACATCTTGGGATGACATGTGGCTTAGAATGACTCCAGTGCCGAGCACACAAGTGGAGGCGAGAGCAGGGCTGAGGCAGGGAGGCGTGAGCAGGGTCAGATCAAGGATGGCTTTGGTAACATGCTAATACTAGAGTTTTAATTTAATTCTGAGGGCCACATGGAGTCATCAAAAGGTTGATTTTAAGCAGAGGGCTGGCATGGTCCAATTTAGATCCTTTGGCCAGCTCTATGGAAAATGGCATTGACTGGGGCAAAATGGGAGGAAGGGAGGATAGTAGGAGGCCAAAATTTTAAGGAGGAAGGTTTCTATCCTGAGCGGCCCTTGGTTAGGTTGATCTAGCGGAGGGAAAACTAGTGTTCCTGGCCCCTTAAGCTGTGCTGGTGGAGAGCATTCTCCATACGTATGTCTACAACATTTTCAGATGAAGGTCACTTTGAGTGGGCTTAAAAATATGGCTCAATTATACTCCCACTGGGTAAGTAAATGTCAAAATAAAAATATAAACTGGCTCACCATCTGTTTGAAATTTTTAATATGGCCAATTTTCTCCACTCTTTAAAATGTAAGGGTGGTTTATTTTTATGTTTGTTTTCATTTTCATCCTTAGAGACAGCTGGATTGCTTTCAACAGTGGAAGAAGCAAGAGAAAGCTTTGCTGGGTAACTTGATGATTCTGAAGGTGAGAATCTTGTTTGTGATGGAAATCAGCTATATTTGGCATAATCTGGGGGGAATGTACTAGGAAAGCAAGTCCTCAGGGAAGAATAAGCACAGATGGGTGTCTTTGTGCTGTATACCCAGAGAGGCCTGAACCAGTCAGATTAGTTTCCGCCAACCCAAACTAGATCTATCCGGGAGTGACCGGATGGTTGGCCAGCAGGGTGGGGAGCTGTGGTGAAAGGAAACTCTGTGGAAAAGGTGTAAAACCAGAAAGATGAGTCGGAGCTAGCAAAGAATGTGTCTGAACTTCCACTTAAAGCTTCTGCTCAACTAATCTGATCAGCCCAAAACACTGTAGAAAAACAGGGGAAATTGCCCTTGGAAGGCATAAATAGGAATCTGAATAGATTTCCAGGAAAGAAGTACAAAGGATGTCAAGCAACTTATTCTTAAAACTGTATTTCTATGCTGTGGACAAGAACACTGTGAAACCACCTCAGCAGACACACCGAAACAGAGGTAGGAACAGGGAAATCATCCTCGGGTGGAGGATGCTCATGGTCATGATTTACCTTCCTAAGTCAATAATCTAACACTTATTAAGATTTAAGTAGTACTCATGAAACAACAAAAAAACATTTCTCCATGCCTTTTCTCCTTCTGTCAATTTTCTGGCATCTGCGCTGCATCAGGACAGACAGTCTCTGATATGTGAAAGGCAGTCTTGCCTGGATCTGCCTCTGACTGCAGACTCAGACTGAGCCTCCTACCCCAAGGCTAAGGTTCTCAGATTGTCAGTTCAACCATCCTCCCTGCTAACCAACCCCAGGAATTGTTCCAGCTCCCTAAAAGCTTCCCTGATACCCCCTGCTCCCTGTGGAGCCAGGGACTAGAGAATCTCCATTTACCCCATACTCTTTGGAGGAGACTCAGACTCCAATTTTCTTTGGTCCCAAAGTTGAGAACCACTCATTTGTTAATTTGTTAACTGCTGCTTTGGTTTCTCAGAAATAGAATTACCAGAGAGATGTATGCCATTTTCTCTATATCAATTAAGCATGCAAATGCAGTAAATGCATAGCCTAAAACTAAGCACATCTCTCTCGCAAAAAAGCTATCTGTATTTGCAACTGCCATGAATTCCTGAAATTTAATCTTAGCATTTACATAAGTTCGTCCTTGCCAGGTTTGGAAACTTTCCTAAATAATTGGGTTTTCCTTTTTTTTTTTTTTTAAAAGAATAGATTTTACATTTGGAAACTATTCAAAAACCCCAAGCATGCTCCCTAAATTTTAGAAAGGGTGTAAGAAGTGAAACCTGACAGTAGTGCCCACTGTGCATAGTTGGAAAAACTCCCCCCTCACTTTTTCCTGTCACCTCTTTGTGTCTGTAACCCTGCAGAGAAACACATGCACTCTCTTTTCTGGATTTTTAAACAAGAGCAGGGCCAAGATGTCAAGAGATGGTCAGGTGAACCAACAAAAATAGCTGTTGTGAAGAAAGCAAATACACATCTACAATCCATCAGCCACAATTTTGATATCCAAACAACTCTGAAAAGAAACATTTGTGTAACTCATAACATGTGGTACTGTTGATAAAATCTGACTGGACAGATAATCTTTCTTTATTTCACTGAGCGGGGCCACCCCTATGCTTCACTGCAGCAATACTAACGTCGCTGCCCAGAAGGGGCTGCCCTAGATCTCTGGGGCATACGCGCTTTATTAACTTTCTAAAATTCAATATAATTTGAATGGCAAAACCTATCTGAAGCCAAAGTTTTTGTAGAAAGGATTGTGGCCCTGTATAAGTCTCATGCTCCCTTTTAAAAATACTTTCCTTCTCTAGGGTCTTGGCTAGTATTCTCCTCCAGGTTTCCTCCTCCTTTGATAGATGTTCCTTCTCTGTCACCATTGCTGGCTTCTCCTTCTTCTCCCAGCCTTGAAAAGTTGGAATGCCTGTTCTCAACTCTTTTCTCTATTGTCTCGTTCCCTGGGTGATCTCATTCAGTCATAGGGCTTAAATATCAGCTACATGTGGATGTCTCCAAAATCAATGTCTCCATTCAGCCTTCCCCGTACCCATTCAACACCTAAATCTGGACATGTAATAGGCATATTAACATTAACTTGTTCCAATCAAATTCTTGACATTCTCCCCACTTCTATTCCTTTACTAGTGTTTCCTGTTTCAGTAAATGGCAGTGGGACTCGGTTTCTGAGATTCCAAACTTTGGAGTTATCCTTGACTCCGCTTATGCTTTTCCCTCATCCAACCCATCAGCAATTTCCACTGTCTCCACCTTGAAAATGTATTCCAAATCTAGCCACTCTCTCCTCCTTCACCGCTGTGACCATCAGTGTTTTTCTCGACCTTTTCAAGAGTCTTGTAATAGGTCTCCTTACCTTCATTTTTGCCCTCCCTCAACCCGTTTTCCATACAGCAGTCAGTTATACTCTAAAAATAAGTTAGATCATGTCACTCCCTTGTTCAAAATTCCCAAGTGGCTTTTTATCACACTTAGAGAACAATCCAAAACCCTTACCACAGCCTACAAAGACTCCTGTGAATTGACCCCTCCAACTTTGCTTTCTACATCTGTCCTTGCTCACTAAGCTCCAGCAACGCCTCCTGACTTTTGTATGGTTTCTCCAAGGTTCTCAGGATGTTCCTTGACACAGGGCCTTTGCACTTCCTATTCCCTCTGCCTGGAATGTTCTTTCCCTCACTTCAGTTCGGCTTGAATATTACCTCCTTAAAGAGTCCTCTGGCCACATCATGTAATACAGCACCTCTCCTTCAGAAGGTATTCTTTTACCCTGCTTTATTCTCCTTGTTAGCATCTATTTTTATTTATTTATTTTTAAAGATTTTATTTATTTACTTTACAGAGAGAGGAGAAGGGAGGGAGAAAGAGCAATGTATGGTTGCCTCTCACATGGCCCTCATTGAGGACCTGGCCCACAACCCAGGCATGTGCCCCGACTGGGAATCAAACCAGGACCCTCTGGTTCCCAGCCCGCGCTCAATCCACTGAGCTATGCCAGCCGGGCTGTTAGCATCTATTTTTTAAAAAACTGTCTGCATGTTAAATGAATGCATACACACATGCAGTAGGTGCATAGATGTATAAGTAAGCTTGTCTCTGGGATTTCGTGGGTTCACAGAGAAACGGTCCTTTTATTCAGACTTGAAGAATAAACAGAAGTATGCCAGGCACATGTTATTAAAGTTTAAGCTAGAATCTGCTTTGTCTTTATTCTTTTATTTCTCATAATCTTAAAAAGGTCTCAAAGTGTGTAGTTTGTTGTTTGCTTTTACTTATAATTTCCAGGTTTTTCTTTTTTAACCTTGCTCTTTATCCTTTTCTTTGCCACCCTCTCTATCAGGTTTTCTTTTTATAATTTACTCCTTTCCATTATTTTTTAAAAGATTTTATTTATTTATTTTTAGAGAGAGGGAAAAGGAAGGAGAAAGAGTGGGACAGAAACATCAATGTGTGGTTGCCTCTTGAATGCCCCCTAACTGGGGACCTGGCCTGCAGCCCAGGCATGTGCCCTGACTGGGAATTGAACTGGTGACCCTTTGGTTCACAGTCCTGTCCTCAATCCACTGAGCTACACCAGACAGGGCTTCTTTCCATTATTTTAAATTATTTCTTAAAATTAAAGTAATATGGTAAACAAAGTTAAAATTAAAACAATGCTATCAAGTTATCATGAAAAAAAAGCACTCCTTCACACTTCCAATCCTGCCTCTCAGAAACAACCATTTTGAGGTTTTTAAGGTGTGTCTTCTAATATTTTTCTCTGAATTTCTAAATAATGTCATGATATAGCTATCTCATGATTTTTAATGTTGAAGTCATTACCTACTGACTTCATAGAACAGAAG
Source organism: Micronycteris hirsuta (assembly GCA_004026765.1). Lineage (NCBI taxonomy): Eukaryota > Metazoa > Chordata > Mammalia > Chiroptera > Phyllostomidae > Micronycteris > Micronycteris hirsuta. The sequence goes on from PVJI01002356.1 coordinate 75,984, forward strand.
TTAAGGATTAGTTTCCTACTGAAACTCCCAACAGATGTTTCTCCTTCCTCATGAGATGTTTCTCCTGCCCCATTATGTTTCTATCACAATTTTTAGTTAAATATATGCATATATTTTTCTTTCTATGATTATATATACAAATATTATGCACACCTGGGCTATGTAGTGTACCATGATTACATTTTCTTTCTTGCTCAGATTCCTTCTAGAGTTGTCTCATTATTTATCTGCTTAGTTGTCTAGGTATCGATTACTAATTTTTCGCCAATACCACTAACAGAAGCTTTGAATATCTGTTTAACATGCCCAAGCACTCCCTCTAATCTATCAGCCTCTCTTTGTTCTTGGTGATATACTTCTTTTTAAAAAATACTTTATTGTCTATGCTATTACAGTTGTCCCCATTCTTCCTCCTTTGTACCCCTCCACCCAGCCCACCGCCACTCCCACAGTCACCCCCCACACTGTGGTCCTTGTCTATGGGTCGTTCGTCCATGTGCTCTGACCAGTCCCTTCCCCTTCTTCCCGCCAGTCTCCGCCTCCTTCCTCCTCTCATGCAGATGTCAGTCTGTTCCATGTCTCTGTGCCTCCGCTTCTATTTTGCTTGTTAGTTTATTTTGTTCATTAGATTCCAGTTATAAGTGAGATCATATGGTATTTGTCTTTCGCTAACTGACTTATTTCACTTAGCATAGTAGTCTCCAGTTCCATCCATGCTGTTGCAAACGGTAAGAATTCTTCTTTTTTACTGCTGCTTAGTATTCCATTGTGTAAATGCACCACAGATTTTTTATCCACTCATCTACTGATGTATGCTTAAGCTGTTTCCAAATCTTGACTATTGAAAATAATGCTGCTATGAATATAGGAGTGCATATATTCTTTTGAATTTGTGTTTCAGGGATTCTTAGGAGAAATTCCCAGAAGTAGGATCACTGGGTCAGAAGGCAGCTTCATTTTTAATTCTTTGAGGAAAGTCCATACTGTATTCCACAGTGGCTGCACCAGTCTGCATTCCCATCAAACAGTGCACTAAGGTTCCCTTTTCTCCACATTCTTGCTAGCACTTGTTTGTTGATTTACTAATGATGTCCATTCTGACAGATGTGAAGTGATATCTCACTGTGGTTTTAATTTGCATCTCTCTCATGGCTAGTGATGCTGAGCATCTTTTCATACGTCTATGGGCTATCTGTGTGTCCTCCTTGGAGAAGTGTCTATTCAGGTCCTTTGCCCATTTTTTAATTGGATTGTCTTTCTTTCTGGTGTTCAGTCATATAAGTTCTTTACATATTTTGGAGATTAAACTCTTGTCTGATGTATCATTGGCCAGTATGTTCTTCCATAGAGTAGGTTCCCTTTTTATTTTGATGATGGTTTCTGTGGCCATGCAGAAGACTTGGAATTTGATGTAGTCCCATTTGTTTTTTTCCTTTATTTCCCTTGCCCGAGGAGATATATCAGCAAAAACAATGTTATGCAAGATATCTGAAATTTTACTGTCTATGTTTTCCCCTAGGACTTTTATGGTATTGGGACTTATATTTAAGTCATTTATCCATTTTGAGTTTATTCTGGTGTACAGTGTAAATTGGTGGTCTAGTTTAATTTTGTTTGCATGTACCAGTCCAGTTCTCCCAACACCATTTATCGAAGAGACTGTTTTTACTCCATTGACCATAGAGACATGGATTTATTTCTAGGTTCTCTATTCTTTTCCATTAATCTATGTGTCTGTTGTTATGCCAGTACCAGACTGTTTAGATTATAACAGCCTTATAGTATAGTTTGAAATCAGGTACTGTGATCCATCCAAATGTGTTCTTCTTTCTCAAGATTGCCAAAGCTATTCAGGGTTTGTTAAGGCTTGTTTTTGTCCTAACAGGTGGTCTGTCTTTGAGAATGATCCATGTGCACTTGAGAAGAAAGTGTATTCTGCTGCTTTGGGATAAAATGTTCTGTAAATATCAGTTAAATCCATTTGGTGTAGCGTGTCATTTATGGTTGCTGTTTCCTTGTTGATTTTTTGTCTGATCTATCCATTGGTGACAGTGCGGTGTTACAATCCCCTACAATGACTCTATTGCTGTTGTTCTCTTCCTTAAAGTCCAACAAGATTTTCTTTATATATTTAGGTGCTCCTATATTGGGTGCATATATGTTTACAAGAGTTACATCCTCTTGTTGGATTGATCCCTTTAGCATTCTGTAGTGACCTTTGTCTCTTCTTACGGTCTTTGTGTTGAAGTCTATTTTGTCAGATGTAAGTTTTGCTACCCCAGCTTTTTTTTTCACTTGGGAACATACTTCTAAAAGCCCTTCATTCTTCTACTGAACCTAGCCTGGTTGTTCTCTAAATCTGTTGTACTGCTATAATCCTTGGACTTCTTCCTACCGTGGGCCTGGGGATTCCCTCCACCTCTCTCCTGTGTTGGAACTCATTTCCTGATTCCTATCTCTTCTCCTTTCTTAGTTTACCCTCATTGTGGTATCGTATATCCACTAACAGCTTCCTCAATGAGGCTGCAAGGGAAGTATCATTTTTTAAAACTCTAATGTCTGAAAATATCCTTACTTGACCCTTGCACTTGACCATTTGGCAGGATATGGAATTCTAGGTTGCAAATAATTTTCCTTCAGAATTTGGAAGTCATTATCTTCTAGTTTCTCCTGCTGCTGTTAAGAATTCTGATGCCATTGATTACTATTACTTTTCAGGTGACTGTTTTGTTTTTTTTATTTGTTTGTTTCTGGAAGCTTTTAAATAATTACGTTTATCCTTAAGGTACTGACATTTCATGCTGAAGTACTTTGATGTCTTTGTTTTGCCCTCCATTATGCTGGGTGGGCCCTTTCAAAATAGAACTACATGTCCCTTCAGTAGTTGGAAATATTCTTGAATTAGATCCTGGATAGTTTTCTCCCTTTCATTTTCTGTTCTCTCCTTCTGGAAATCCTATTTAGTGGGGTATTATATATCCTGGTTTGATCCTCTAATTTTCTTTTCTCCTCTTCATCTCCCTGCTTTTTCTTCTACATTCTGGGAGATTTTTTCATCTTAATAATCTACCCCAAATATTAATATTTTTGCTTCAGCTCTTACATTTTAATACTCATGCTTGTTCTTTTTCATAGCCTCCAGTTCATGTCTCATTTATGCAATATCTTCTCTTTTCTTGTAAAGATATTAATTGTGCTCTTTTTTGAAGTTTATTTTTGCTTCCCACATTGTTTTGTATCTGTTTCTTTTAAGTTCTTTTTCTTCTTTTTAAAGATTTTATTTATTTATTTTTAGAGAGGGTAATGGAGGGAAAAAGGAGGGAGAGAAACATCAATATGTGGTTGCCTCGTCAGCCCCCCTACTGGGGACCTAGCCTGCAATCCAGGCATATGCCCTGACTGGGAATTGAACCTGTGACCTTTTGATTTTCAGGCCAGCACTCAATCCACTGAGCCACATCAACCAGGGCAAAGTTCTTTTTTTCTTATTTGTTTGATCCTGTTTTCTCTCTTTCATATTAGAGGTGATTCTCAAATGTTTGGTGATTCTTGTTTTGCGAGTCTCCCGAATGTTACTGGAAGTTCTGTGTGCATTTGTAGGGGTTTATTGACTAGTTTACTTCTCAGTGGGTAGACTAGACAGGGATATAGCCATTTCTTTGGGAGACCCCAATTCTTACTATCCAAAATTCTTTTTTTTAAATTTCTTGGATATTGATATATAAGGTAAGCCTGGTTGTCTGTTCTGGGAAGTGACTGAGTGAACTGGACTGGAAGGTCTCACCCTTCCATATACTACATACTTTCATTCTAGCCTTATCCCATACTCTGCTGATGTGTATCTTTAGATCCAAAGCCTCTCACATTCCATTTTTCTGGAGTGTAAACCTTTGATATCCTGCCAGGATAGCGGGTGGGGGCAGCTTGGGTTTAAGGAGGGCATCTGAGCATCTATCTGATCCTTTCACAATCATTCAAACAGCCCTGTCTTCAAATCCACTCTTCTCCCCGTTTTTCAGAGGTGTCCGGTGTCTCTAGTTCCTGAGCCCTTCCCGTGTCACCGCACAGAACCGGGTTTGCTCCTTTTAGATTTCACCCCGCTGCCCCGCTCCCCAGAGGCCTTAGGTTTCACTGTCTGATAGTCTGCTGAGTGCCTCTCACCCCTACGCTGCTTTCCATTTTCCAAAATTTAGTTGACATCTTTTTCATCTAGTGACAACTCCTCTCTTGTTTTCTTTTCCTTATGAATTTATTCACGTTTTATAAAGTGACTTTCATCTTCGTGGTGTTTTGGGGTAAAGTAGAGATAAACATATGTATTCAATTCTCCCTGTTTAACAAAAGTATTCCTTTCTATTTTTGAATATCTTTCATTTTTATTAGGTGGCTTACAGAAACTGGTAGAATTTAAAACTTCTGCCCCTTTGTTTTCTTTATCTATAGTCTTAAGACAACAAAAATATTGAGCTCTCTGTACTGGTTTTCCTTTGGTAGTTACACATGAACTCTGTGTGTGTGTGTGTGTGTGTGTGTGTGTGTGTGTGTGTGTGTGTTAATTTGCTACATTCTTTTTCTGGATGACAACAAGGCCCACAGCAGCAGGGCCACACTGTCTTCGCAGGACTCACGGGGAGCTAGTAGGAAGAAGAACTAGCCACAAAAAAGCATGCAATCTGTTTTAACTTGGTTTTAAATGACAATGTCCTACTCTCTAACATACTACTTTTCTTTTCTGACTTCCCTCTTTTTTTCCTAATGTTGCAATTTTTTTTTATGTGTGTGTGTGTCTGCTCTGTCTGAGGAGTTTTCAGGAGGCCCCCTTTTCACATTTACATTTCCCATACAGTTTTATTTTCCATTTTCTCTCTTATTGACCTGTGCCTTTTGTTGCTTCACCTCTGACCCTCGTTTCTGTGGCTGCTCTCCAATAACCCCCACTCCACACAGGAATGCCCATTTTGCCCTTCAGAGGCCAGGGCCTTGCTCCCATCCTTGAGAACTTTCCTCAAACAATAAAAACAAAGTCCATCCATTCTCTGCTCTCTTGAACGAGAGCTGGACTTTCCTCTCCTTAATTAGCTTTCTTATTAGACCATTAATTTATCTTCATTCTAATGGGAATTTGTTCTCCACTTAAATGTGGCTTTTCTTCTCCAGAACCTGAGAAATTTCAAGTGTCTGGAATGCATGGTCAAAATAGTAGCGCTTTTCCCTTTAAATGCTGCAAACTCTATTCTTTCTGACCTGTAACTCCTATGCTTTTATGGGCTCATTTCCTACTTTTATAAGAAATTCTGGACTTTGGTATGCTTAACCAGAGAAGCAGCCTTAATTATTTACTCCTATCATTTAGTTATAATTATTTAACTTCTACTGGAAAATCTAGCCAACCCTCCCCTCTCCTCACCCCAGCAAAAGGCAATCTGCCCCCTGGCATATCCTTGGGTAACTTTCCCTGTGAGATGATCCCTTTCTACTCCCCAGCAATGATCCATAGTCATTTGTATACCATCTTGGTGTCCTGTATCTTTCAAAAGCCTACTTAAAAAAAACAAAAATGTCATCTTTATGTGGCTTCCTTTTACAACTAATGAGCAGGAAGAGCTCCAAATGTAGCTCCCTTTGTCTGAAAATGACATTCGCTCTTCACTTTTAGTCTGGTTTTGCTTGCCAAAATTCCCACCAGAGCCCCTGAGATTGGCAGCCCTAAAATGGCCCTGTATCCCTACCCTCTTGCTATTCACATGCATGTACAATCCCTTCACTCTGATTGTGGGCTGGCCTTAGTGACTCACTTATGATGAGTAGAACACAGCAGAAGCAATGGGATGTCACCTCTAAGATGAGATTGCAAAAAGACTGTGGCTTCTATTTTAGGCGCTCTCTTTTTCACTCTCTCATTCTTGCTCATTTGCCTGCTCCGAGGGAAGCCAGCTGCTGTGTGGCGGCTGTTCTGTGGAGAGGTCCGCGCTGTAAGGAACTGAGGAGGGCTGCTGACCTCCAGCAAGGGGCTGAGGCTCTGAGCCCAAGAGCCCATGAGGAAGTGAATCCTGCTAGCAACCGCAAAGTGAGCCTGGGAGACAATCCTCCCGCAGTTGAGCCTTTGGATGAGACCACAGCTCCTGACAACCTGTCACCAACCTCATGAAAGGCCTTGAGCCAAAAAGAAGCTAACGATAATAAGCTCCTAATAAGAAGCACCCACCTAGGCCACATTCAGGTCCTTGACCCACAGAAATGATGAGATAATAAATGTTTGTTGTTTGAAGCCACTGAATTTGAGGACAATTTATTGTGCAACAATGGAAAACTAATACAGGCCCTTAAGGCCAATTTTTTTTAGCTTCTGTCTATGCTTTACATATGACAGGTTTCTGTTTAGGTCATTCTTTCCTCTTGATGGCAATTTAATGACTCATATAAAATGTTCTCTAAATTCTACTTTGAGAACAGAGAATGGCAGCTGTCAGTTATATTCATAACTGCTTATCTGGTGCCCAGTACAGGGCACCTGCATAGATTCCCAACATACACTTTCAGAATTAGACTCTTCTGTCTTTTTCTACATGTCCTAGGTCATAAGTTACTCCTCATTTTCCATATTTTCATTTCTCTGGGGATTTAAAAGTCAGAAAACCCGCTGGTCTCATTGCCTTGACCTTGCCCTCCTTTAACCTCCCATTCCCCCTCTAGAATGTCAACGCTGCTGTCTCACTTGAAGCAAAACTGCATCACCTCTGTCGTTGTCAGGGGCTCTGCAGCAGAGCCGAGCGCAGCTGTGCTGCCCCCTCCCACTCCTGCCCACACTGAGGAGGCGGCCCCCTTTACCGGGGACACTGTGCTGCTGTGCTCCAGCAGGACACACTCAGGCATTTGACCCCCTAACCATCTGGTGAAATACACAGTGTGTTTATCGTTACTTTAAAGTAAAAAATAAATAAATGACTGAGGCCTAGAGATGAGTGCTAAGACTGGGAGCCACTGTGAAATTCAGTCAGTATAACTCGGGTTTCCTGAAAGAGGAAATATCACTGTCATGGAGATGCGACTCTGACTCTGGGCTCTACCATGCCGTGGGGCCTTCTGGAAGCTTTTCAGCCTTCCAGAGTCAGTTCCTCATCTGTAACACGGAAGTAATCTCTACTTTATAGGGTTGCTAAGGCATTGCTGTAGATGCACTATTCTGTCCATTCCCATTTTAACTTAATTTATTACTCCTTTGCAATAATAGGTTCACTACATAATTATCATGCTGGCATATACTTTTTATTCTGCTTGATATGTAAATATAGCAAGAATATGGTATATTTAATTATTAATAATCAATGTTATGACTAGCGCTTTCTTTTTAATCCCTTATTAAGATGCCCATAAAACCAACAAAACATGACTTGTCATTAAGTCAGAATCTTCCTCCTTTTGCCTTTATTCGCTATTCTCTCATGCATGGGATCAAATATTCTGATGTGACATAACTCGGGTGATTACAGAACAGATTGATTGCTCTACTGTCTTAGTACACGTTGCTACAACAAAGTACTGTAGACTGGGTGGCTCAAACAACAAACCAAATTTATTTCTCCCAGTTCTAGAGGCCGGGAAATCCATGATCAAGTCACAAGCAGATTGGGTGTCTGGTGAGGGCCTGCTTCCTGGGTCAGAGACATCCTCTCTCTTTGTCCTGACGTGGCAGAAGGATGAGCGAGCTCTCTGGGATCTCTTTTACAAGGGCACTGAGCTCATTCTTGAGGGCTCTGCCTTCAGGATTAAATGCCTCCCAGAGTCCCCACATTTGAATATCAGCACACTGGGGATTAGGGTTCAGGATTTTTTAGAGGACACAAACACTGAGTCTGTAGCACCCACCATTTCTACACCGCTTAGCAGTTCGGAAATAAGATTTTGTTAGAAAGAAATTTTAAATCAAAATATGTCTACTCCAGTTTCAATAAAAACATTGCTAAAATAATCACACACACATAAGAAGGAAGACCAACACATGTAAATTACCTTATAAACATTTAGGTTGATGGAAAGATAAATCCCTAGAGAAAAATAATATTTAAGATATATTGCCCAAATATTATTTGAACTGAAGCAGTAAGTCCTCTAAAAGTTTTTTGACAAAGATTTAATGTCAAAAAAAAAGCAAGACATATAAAGATTACTCGTCTCAGAGGTTTTAAAAGGTCATTTGCAACACAGAAGAACTGGGTGCTGAGAAAACCTTAGAGATTATGTAGCTGAGTATACTCATTTCGCAGAAAAGGAAGCCAGGTCCAGAGAGGTTAAGTGGCCGCCTAGTTAAAGACAAAACCAGGATATGATCCCAAGTCCTTGACTAACAGTCCAGAACTTTTTGCATGACACCAAGCTACCTTTTACGTTTTTGTTCACTTGTTTTTTGAAAGAGCATCTACAATGGCGCCACCTGTCACTGCTGCGGTGCCATCGTGGGCATCCTACCTCTTCCTGGGACTGCTTGAACTGCTGCATCAGCTGTGTTTGCGCCAGCAGGACTCTTTCCAGTTCATCTGACTTCTGTTTCATTTCCTTCCTCAAGTCCTCTGAAACAAAATCACTATTGTCAATTTCCTTCTTCAAGCGAGATTCAAATTCTGCAACCAAATTTTTAAGGTTTTCAATTTCCTTCTCCTTTGACTCAGATTCTTCAGTATATTGGACATGGGATTCATGCAGTTTTTTTTCAAGAGTGGCTACTTCCAGCCTTAAATCTCTAGTAGCGCCTGCGATTAAGTCAGATATCTGTAAGATAAATCTTGTGTTAGTTTTTACGCAATATCTCTAGGTAACCACAGAGTTCTCATGGTTTTAAAAGGCTTGTTCTAAATAATCAGTGTACTCTGCTGATCGGATGAAAACCAATCCCATGACATACATAGGCCTCCAAAATGTTCTTTTTAAAAGTTAAGACTAAAACTTTTGTTTTTACCACCTTAAATGGAATTATACTAATCACTTGAGCATCCTTAGAAATATATAAATCTCTGTAACTGGGTTAAGTTACCAAGAATAGCTCAAGTTGTGGTTAGGTGCCTGTCTGGACTCACTACAGGGTAGCTCTGTGAGTTAAAATGCCTGATGCCTGGGATGCACGTCGAGGAGCACAGCAATTACATTTCACTCATACCGTACCCACAAGTTTTCCTTTGATACTTTTCCTTTCTTGTATATAACACCTGGAGGTACCCCAGGTACTATACCTTATAGAGCAGTATGCCCAACAGAACTTTCTGTGATGATAGAAGTGTTCTGTGATGTCCACTATGGTAGCCAACAGCCACATGTGGCAACTGACAGTGGTGGGCTGGTATGTGTTTAACAACTGACTCCCAGACACACACAAGCCAGGCCGGTGTCTAACCTCCACAGCATAAACACTCTCCCCATGGCCAGTTCCAAGCTACTGAGGTGACATCAGTGATTGCTGAATTGGGGAGGATGTGCATAGCAGGCTCTTGCTTGCCAGTACTGGCTAATGAGCATTTGAAATGTGGCTAATATGACTGAGGAACTGAATGTTTAATTTGATTTCATTTTAATTCATTGAAATGTAAGTAGCTACATGTGGCTACCATATTAGACAGTGCAGTTGTAGAGGATACCAGAATACTTTAAAATATACTGCTTTTCAAGGTGGTGCCTCTAGGTAAAGAGAAGCGAGAGTAACTTGGAGAAGCTTTTCCTCATAGTAATAAAAGTCTTTAGAAAGGAAAAGACTGCTTTTTTCTCTCTCCTTAAAAAACAAAACGAAGAACAGAAAACAAAGCAGGAAGAGCCAAGCTGCTTCTGATGATACATATCCTTATTATTTATGCTACGGATATTGTCTTGTAACAAATATTAGTATAACAAGAAACCAACCCATGGAGAATCTGGAAAACATTCAGAGACCAAGTTCTATGGATTTTGTGAACTATTGCTTAAGAATTAAATATCAAAAATTTGTTCCAAATGTTAAGCTTATATTAAGAATCACTTTTACAAGAAATCTATCTACCACACTTAGTAATTTTATAAATTAAATTAAGATTCCATTATTTGCAATTAATCCAGGAAGGAAGAGGGTTGCAGCTAGGTCTGGACAGTAGTTCCCATCACCCTGAGGAGCCGTGACACTGAAATAGAGCAGGTGATCCTTGGGAGGGGAGGCTCATATCGCCACAAGTATGTTTGGATTTTTTTAAAAGGGAGTCAACATTTAAAAATCAAGAATTTACTTACAAGACCTAAACTTATGGCTTCTCTTGAAAAACTGTAACCCCTGGCAAGTTGGGGCTTGCCTTTTGCCATTTTCCTGCAGATGGGGCACTGAGACATCCAGGACCCTGGGACAGCAGTTCCGAGGTGAGGGGAGGGCAGGAAAGCATGCCAAGGGGAGCCAGAGGTGGCCTGGGGGGCGGGGCTAAGAGAGAACCTGCCCAGGATGGGCGGAACCTGGGGTGAGCCAAGGTTCCTCCTTACCCCATGTGTTCCATTGTCTCAACAGGACTTCACTTATATTATAAAACACAAATTGAAAGATAAAATCATTGAGAATTTCAAAACAGCATTTGCAGAGTATTAAGCCCAAAATATGAGGCCCTTCTGAGTACGGGGCCCTGTGATACTGCATTTGCCACATGCTCATGCAGCTGACCTGCCTCGTGTTCACAGCAAACTGTTGAAAATGCTGGACCATGTCCCTGGTACACCAAAGCAGAGGCCAGTAAGTCTTATTTGATACTTAATTTGCACAGACTGGTTAATGATTTTATTCAAAATATGGGTTTCCCCACTGCACCTCGGTTAATACACACATCACACACACATACATATACAAACACACGCATATGACCACACTCGGGCCTTACAAAACCAGGGGAATCTTAACAAAATCTCATGCTTTGGACACAATTTTTCAGAAATTATGGAGGTTGTTACATTTAAAAAATATTTTTTAAAAAGGTGGGACAACTGTAACTGAACAATAATAAAAATAAACAAATAACTAATAAAAAGAAGCAAAAATATTTAGAATTGAAAATATAATTAAAGAAGATAGGCTTTAGTTGTTGGAAAATTTTTAATTATATAAAACACCTCATTATCTTTTGCTGTTGTACATTTTATGTGTTGGACTATCTAATCATGCTAATTATTAGTTATATAATTTATGTTGTTTTAAAAATAAGTTTATTTTTATTAAAAATTCTATACACAGCTGGATTTCATGCTTGTGTAACTTACATCAGTTATTCATTCTGGAAAATGTGCAAACCATTCTTCCTATGCAGCTAACCCAAGGCACGGTGACTACAGCTGTGAATACCGTTGTGTTCTTCGGAGGAACCACCAACATCGGCAGTTTTAAACCCATTACGTAACATCGATAATCATAATGACAGACCTTCATCTGTAGCTCCTCTTGTTCTTTCTTATACTTTTGGATTATTTCTTGGTGTTTTTCCTTTTCAATATCAAGTTCTAGTTTAGCTTCTTCTTTAAAGAGAAGAGCTTGCTCCTCAAATTCAAGTAAATGTTGGGTTCTTTCCTTGGTGAGTTCAACTTCAATCTAGAAAATAGCATTTAACACACCTATCAAGGCATTGTACCTTAAAATAAGTAAATTAAAGTTGTTTTCAGACTCTAATATTTTTTTAATTCTAATTCTAATAGTAATTTTAATAATTAACCTAATTTTTAAATTCTAATATATTTACTTTTAATTTGACTGAGAACTTAGACCAGAAAAATTGACCTTGGGTCAAATGTTTTGAGATCTTCTAAGACCTTCTAAGACTGAAAGATGAGTAGAGAAGTTAGGATAATATATTATAACAGTTCTGAAAAGTACTAAAAGCTTTGTCCTCTGTAAACTCAGTCCTTGCCAGCACCATCTCTCCCCCAAAAAGACTTTGAGGCCCTTAGACTAAGTTCTGCTGAGAGCTCAAAGGGGATACAAAGTACAGAGTTGGATTTTTAATGGTCCTTTCTTTTTTTTTTTTTCCTTTTTTAAAGATTTTATTTATTTATTTTCAGAGAGAGGAGAAGGGAGGGGAGAAAGAGCAATGTATGGTTGCCTCTCACATGGCCCTCAGTGGGGACCTGGCCTGCAACCCAGGCATGTGCCCCAACTGGGAATCGAACCAGGACCCTCTGGTTCCCAGCCCGCACTCAATCCACTGAGCTACCCCAGCCGGGCTAATGGCCCTTTCTTGATGGAGACCATAGGAAGTGTTGGAGCCACAGATGATAATTTTAATGTGACTGAGGCCAGAAAGTTGATTAAGGAAAACATATAGATGCCTGTATATATCTTTTGACTTAGATAGAATCACAGTGCTGGAAGGGCCCTTAGAAATCCATTAGTTCAAATTCTCAAGCTTCCATGAATTGTGGAAAGAATAAACAAGGACTTTGGATTTAGATGAAGTAGAATTTAAATCCTAGTTCTGACACTTTCTAGTTGTGTGATGCTAAACTGTGATCATGACTTCTACTGGCAGGGTTACAACTAGTTCCCTTGGGGGTCCTTACTCAGGTTAAATGGGATGAAACGTCCGTGTAAAGCTGTAGCATGAGCAGGGATTCAGTAGTCACTGGAGATTACTTCTGTGCTCTGACCCTCAGTCTCTACCATGGAATCTGCACCAAATGATTGTCCGCTCTGTGAGTCTACACCGCCAGAAACTGTAACTCACTCCTTCCCCAGCAGGCGTTTCCATTTTCAGGCAGCACTAAGCATTAGGCACTTTTTCCTTTAGCTGGGCCAACATCTCTCTCCCTGTGGTTTTAAACCAATGGTTTTGGCTCTGCCTACTGGAGCAGGAGAGAAAGTCCTGGAGTCCTTCAGACCTGGGACTTCATGTAGTGAGATTAGAGAGGGGATTCCAGTGACAGACTGGCTCTAGATTTACACTGTGCCATGACTGTAAATTCTAAGAGGGACGTAATGCCAGACAACTTGGGAGAAAAACTGTCAAACCTGACTTAGTGTGATCCTGTGGTTGATGTCACTATAAGAAGGAGAAAAACGTCAATCTGAATTTCTCAAGGGAACACTGAAACCAGGAAACCAGGAAACACACAGTTTGCTAAGCAGGTTTGTGGGAAGCCCTTTCAATTTAATAAAATGCAGACAGAAGACCAGCTCCAATGTGGAGTCACTGGGGTTAATGGGTTTATCTGAGCATTTGCCCCAAGGCAAAACAATTATATTTATACTCAACACAAGAAGTTATTTTGCCTCTCTCAAAATAAATTTCTGGACTGTTTTGGGGAAAGGATGCTGAAGATCACTTACAAACATGACAGAATTGTTCAGATGTGTTGCCATTGGACTGTGAAAGACAAGAAAAGCCTTAGAGACACTCATAAAAAAGGACAGATATTCTTCTGAATTGCAGGTACTTACGTCCACCTGCCTCCTGGTAGCAGTGTAGGAACTTCACAGGAGTCTCAAACAAAGGGCCTGAACCAGAAGCCTTAATACAACCCTGTTTCCATCTGTTCCTCCCTCCCCAGTCCTCCCCACCTCAGGACACAGAATCACCATCCATGTAGTTTTATGCAAGTCACTAATTGGGGTACCATCTTTTATTCTCCTCTCTTCCTTACCCTCCACACCTAATCTAGCATCAAATCCTATTCATTTTTCCTCCAAAAGATGCCTCACATCCAGCCATTTCTCTATATCTGCACTCCATTGCCCTAGTTCTGACCACCATCACCTCCTGACTGGCCTCCTTACTCTTACTCTGCCTCTCGCCAACCCATGATACACACAGTAGAATGTTCTTTACAAAATATAAGTTGAACGCTCTCATTCCTTCTTAGTGGTTCCTCAATGCATCAGTGGAAAGTCCATAGCCCTCTACACGATCTTCCATAGGGCCACCACCAGCCCATGTGAAACCCTTGTGTGAATCAACAAAGCACCCCTTCCTTAGATGAATTCGGCCCCATGCCAGGCACGGTACTTGGTGAGCAGAGCTCAGGCTGGATTCCAGCCCCGTTTTCTCCCTTGGCCTGTGCTACTGTGCAGGGCACAACCCAAACACCACCTACGGCAGCTCTGGACTTCTCCAACCTGACTTTCACCACATGCCCTGTTTGATCACTGTGCTCCAGCTATACTAGGCTAGGTAAATCAACAACACAAGAAGGAAGGACATCAAATGCAAAACATTTGGAAAGATTGCAAGGAATAATTTTAAGGGTTAAATGGCCCACAAGATACCTTAAAAAAAACCCAACCAAATAACATTTTTTAGAAGCTCAAGAAAAATGTGTTCTGAGCTACAAAAATATCAATTGTTCAAACATTTTTTGCATGGTTAATTGATAGAGCCAAATAGTTATCTTAGGACAAAAAGGCATAATCAAAATATGGACTAATTTCTCCAATTAAGAAGGTGCACAAATTAGGTAGCCCAGGGCAAATTGTAAATTAAAGACAGAAGGATTTTAGAAGGACTTTTTAAAAAAAGTTCTTTTAATTTATTATGGGGAAGAGACCATTTTGAACATCCACAGAGTACCTTGATAAAGATGAAACAAAGGGGAAATATTCAGGGAAGGAAAGGGCGTGGCTGACTGCTTGACTGGGTAGAATGTTCTGATCTACCTGGGTCAAGAAGCAAGGAGAACTTCTTACCCTTGAACGACTTCTTGGAATGAACTATTGTAAGTAAAGAGAAATAGGTGGAAGGTGGGAAAGAAAAAGCACTGTAAATAAAAGGGAGAAGAGTGATTCACTATTACTGGTTTGCATTTTAATTTGCATGACCTGAGAAAGAGAAGCAAAACGATGAGCTTCGGGTGGCATCTCTAACACTTCAGGAAGCTGCAATGAGAACTGCCTCTACGTGCCGACACTGCAGCAGAGAGAGATGACCCTGCTGGTCCCTCCATGATCTGAGTAGTTTGAACAAAACGATGAACTCACAAACACAATGGTCTGCTTAAGACAGCACATTATTTATCACTGAGAAGATGGATTCATGCCAACTTGTCATATTTATGTGTTTTTCACATGTTGACAGGAGCTGTTTAAAATATTTTAGATGGCAGGACTTCTGTTTATGCCAAATAAATGAACTTAGTAGTGATGCATATAGAAAAATATGAACTGCTTTATCTAATAATTAATGGTAATTTTGATAATCATGAGGAAATTCTGATTTTTAAATAAAGACTAACATAAGAGCTCAAGAGTTACACGAAGTAAAATTACTTATCTCTGTACACATTCTAGGTTTAACTCTTTTCACTTTTTATTTATCAATATTCTCCTCTAGCTTAAACTCTATCTCCTTGGTGAATGCCTCCTAATGCTTCCAGAGCATTCTTAGAATGTTAATTTTTTTAAGTCCATTTTTATTTGAGGTTGAGCTGCATAATTAGTGTTTTATAATATGTGTCTAATTCTGATGTGCAAAATAATGTCTTTTCACCAATTATTTTCCAAGTGAGATCTTTCTGGTTGATTTGAATATCATTTTCTAACTTTCCATGGAGTCAAATACCACATTATAACAATCACTTATCACTTGATGATCCCTTTAAAACCAAGGGAATTTCAGATGTCAAAGTAGAAATAAAAGCATTTGTTAAAATTTGACATACACATACCATTTTAAAAGCAAATTATACTATTTTCCAAATAAAAACAAATACTGGTTGAAAACTAATACTTAGGATTATTTCTGAATTAATTACTGAATAAATATATTATAAAAGTAGGTGATTATTCTAATACACAGAATTTCTTGTAAAAATAGCTAAGGAATCAAGAATATATATTGAAGTCCTGCCAAGAGCTGTGTAAACTTAGGACCAAAAGAGAGAATGTTCACTGTGTACCTCTGAGTATACAAGCTATGAAGTATGATGTAGGACACATTTCATACATTAACTCATTTAATTCTTACAACCCTGGGAAGAACATACAATAATTATTATTCCCACTGTCTAGAATGAAAGTCTTAGAGAGGTTAGGTACTTTCACCAAGATCACAGAGCTAATATGAGGTGGAGAGGGTATACACACTCAGTGTTTCTGGTGGATCCATAACTCAGGGTGTTTAGTTTTTCCATGTAGCCTGTCTCCTCACACATGTGCATGGAATAGTGATTAAGGGCATGGATTAGGTATTCACTTAGTTTCAAAATATTTGGAGCTTCTGGTCATGATTGTGGAGTAGGTAAATGTAGTACTTACATCCTCCCACAACCACATCAAAATACCAACCAAACCACAGAACCACCATCATTCAGAACTGCCTGAAATCTAGCTGAACAGAGGTCCTACAACTAAGGATTTAAAGAAAAAGCCACACTGAGACTGGTAGGAGGAGTATGGATGTGGAATGGGCTTCTTCTACACTCGTGTGGTGAATAAAAATGGGGAGGGATATCTCAGCTGCAGAGGTCTCCTCTGAGAAGCAATGGGTCCCAGCCCCTCCACAGGCTCTTCATCTTAGGATTCCAGTACCAGGAAGAGAAGTCCCCATAACTTCTGGCTCCGAAAACCAGCAGGGATTGTGGCTGAATGAGACGGAAGATGGTTGGAGTCACAGGTATTCCTCTTAAAGCGCCCAGTCTCAGACTTACTTGGGCTCACTTGCTCTGAGCTCCAGCACTGGGGCATTAGCTCAGAAGGCACCAGGGACATATGGGGAGACACTGAATTGTCTGGCATCAGGCTGAGAGCTGGAGGGCAGCTTTCTCGCAGACAGAAATGCTGGCAGAGGCTATCGTTCCTTTTCTGAGCCCTCCCCCCACAAAGCTGGCAGGCAGGTGCCATATCTGAGTCTCCATCAAACTAATACAGTTTGCCCCACCCTAATGATTTCCTGAAACCTTGCCCTACCAACTCATGGGCTTACCCAAGCTGTGTTCTGTGGCTTTTTCATACAAATGGCCTCTCTTGGTTTATGCTTCACATTTTTCTTAAATTTCTCAAACATGAAGCCTCTGTCCTTGGTGTGTCCCACACCTCTTGCTAAGTGGCCCTAGGCTTGGCATTAGTGACAGCCAGACTTGCTCACAACTTGGTCTCTTCTGGACACCCCAAGCCCAGCACAAGTAGCAGCCATCTTCAGATTGCTTTATAGCTCATGCTGGGTGGACTCATGCAGACACAGGTGACAGCTGACGTTGGCCTGCACCTCCCAGGAGGCCCCAGAGCCAGTATACCCAGTGGAAAGCTTCAGAACATGTCAAAGCACCATTCAACAACCTCCACAAGTGACACACTCAAGAGACATACTCAGCAAGCACCAGAGACCTGCTTAAGTAAGTCATACTCTGTGGGGTGGCCCCTGCACAGCTAATTCTCCTCAGTGGTTGCAGCCAGTCCTTGCAGCAGATTGACCTGGGTATCAAATCCCTCCCATTGATGTGCCAACAGCAATCAAGGCTCAACTGCAATTGGAGAGTGTACACCATCCATAAGTGGATATAGGAAGCACACTGGGAGTGCTCAGCTTGGGTGACCAGGGAGGGAGCTGTGCCACAGGACCCTACAGAACACCTACTACATGAGGCCATTTCTACCAAGCCCAACAGACATAGTAATTCTACCTAACACAGAGAAACAAACACAAGGAGGCTGCAAAATGAGGAGGCAAAGAAACATGTCCCAAATGAAAGAACAGAACAAAGCCCCAGGAAAAAACTAAACAAGATCAATATAGAGGCGTGGGTAAACACGGCTTGCCTCCTCACATAACACATCAAAATTACAATTAAACTATAAGACAACTATCACTCATAACTGTTGGAAATCAAGTTGAATGGAAGTCTGGCAAAAATGGAATTAAAGAAACCACATCCATCCAGACTGGTAGGAGGGAAAGACAGACATGTAGAATGGGCTGGTCCCATATCCACCTGTGGTGGATAAAAATCTGGGAGGGATATCTTGGGAGCAAGGAGGCCCAGCCCCACACCCAGCCCCCCTAGCCCAGTGTTCCAGTGCCAGGAAGGTAAGTCCCCACAACTTCTGGCTGTAAAAACCAGTGGGGACTGAGTTGGTGGAAGACATTTCTAGAGTCCCAAGCAGTTCCTCCAGAAGAAGCACATATGGGCTTAGAGTCAGTTCCTCTAAGGCCCAGCATTGGAGTAGCAGCTTGGAAGGCACCAGTGGCATACACGGAGGAAATGAAGTGTCTGGCATCAAGGCAAGAGCTGGGAGACAGCTTTCTCCCAG
This sequence comes from Micronycteris hirsuta, assembly GCA_004026765.1. Lineage (NCBI taxonomy): Eukaryota > Metazoa > Chordata > Mammalia > Chiroptera > Phyllostomidae > Micronycteris > Micronycteris hirsuta. The sequence continues at coordinate 94,201 of PVJI01002356.1, forward strand.
ATAGAAAGGTGGGCAGAGGCCATTGTCCCTTTTTTGAACCCTCCCTCCCACGACAAAGCCACAGAGCTGGCAGGCTGGTGCCATATCTAAAAGTCCATCAGTCTGGATAACACTATTTGTCCCACCCCTGAGATCCCCTGAGGCTCCATCCCAGTCAATCTTCAGGTCTATCCAAGCTGTTAACAGTGGCTTTTTGATACGAATGGCTGGTTTGGCTCATGCTTCACAACTTCCTAAATCCTCTCAAACAAGCAACAGCCAGCCTAGTGAGCCCCCAGCCCCTGTACCTCTCAATAAATGGCCCCAGGCCTGGCACTTAAAGCAGCCAGCCTAGGTTCACAGCTTGGCTTCTCCTAGAAACCTCCAAGCCCAGCACGAGTAGCAGCCATCTGTGGATTCTTTAGAGCTCATGTACTGTGGCCCCAGGCAAATACAGGTGGGGGCTGACCAAGGCCTTCACCACCTGGGAAACTCCAGAGCCTGCACACCCAGTGGACAACTACAGACCACGTTGGAGCACCACCATTGTGCCCCTACACAGCTGATCCTTCATGGAGAGTGGAGGTTGGTGGTCAGTGGTCACAGCCAGTCCTTTAAGAGGACAGTATACTCAGCCCGCATGGAGCACGTACATCAAGTATCCAGCTTGGGTGATAAGGGAGGCTGTGCCACTGAAGCTGACAGGACACCTATTACATTAGGCCACACTACCAAGACAGGGAGTCATCGCAGCTCTATGTAGTACACAGAAACTAACACAGGGAGGCTGCCAAAAAGAGCAGACAAAGATACATGGCCCAAATGAAAGAACAGATCAAAATTCCAGAAAAAGAACTAAACAAAATGGAGATAAATGATCTAACAGATGCAGCATTCAAAACAGTGGTTGTAAGGATGCTCAAGGAACTTAGTGAGGACCTCAACAGCATAAAAAAGATCCAGTCAGAAATGAAGGATACACTAATTGAAATAAAGAACAATTTACAGGGAAATAACAGTAGAGTAGATGAAGCTGGTAATCAAATCAATGATTTGGAACATAAGGAAGAAAAACACAACCAATCAGAACAATAAGAAAAAAGAATCCAAAAAAAGAACAGTATAAGTGGCCTCTGGAACAACTTCAAGAAGTCCAACATTTGCATCATAGGGGTGCCAGGAGAAAGAAAGAGCAAGAAATTGGAAATATATTTGAAAAAATAATGAAAGAAAACTTTCCTAATGTGGTGAAGGAAATAGGCATGCAAGTCCAGGAAGCACAGAGAGTCCCAAACAAGATGGATACAAAGAAGCCCACTCCAAGACACAACATCATTAAAATGTCAAATGTTAAAGACAGAGAGAATCTTAAAAGCAACAAGAGAAAAGAAGTTAGTTACCTATAGGGGAGTTCCCATAAGACTGTCAGCTGATTTCTCAAAAGAAATTTTGCAGGTCAGAAGGGACTGGCAAGAAATATTCAAAGTCATGAAAAGCAGAGACCGTCAGCCAAGATTGCTCTACCCAGCGAAGATATCATTTAGAATCGAAGGGTAGATAAAGAGCTTCCCAGACAAGAAAAAACTAAAGGAGTTCATTATAACCAAACCATTATTATATAAAATGTTAAAGGGACGTATTTAAGAAAAAGAAGATCAAAACTATGAATAATAAAATGGCAATAAATACATATCTCTCAACAACTGAATCTAAAAGACAAACTAAGTAAACAAGAAGAACAGAGACAGAATCATGGATACGAAGAGCATTTTGATGGATGCCAGATGGGTGGGGGGTGTAGAAGAATGGCTGAGGAGGTGAGGGGATTAAGAAGTACAAATAGCTAGTTACAGAATAGCCATGGAGGCATAAAGTATAGTACTGGAGATAGAGTTGCCAAAGAACTTATATGCATGACCCATGGACATGAACAATGGTGTGAGGATTGCCCAAGGGAGTGGGGGTTGTTGGGTGGAGGAGGGCAAAGGGGGAAAATTGGGACAACTGTAATAGCATAATCAATAAAATATAATTAAAAAATAAAAAATAAGAAACTAAACAACACCAAAGTAATCCACATATATTTACATTTATAGTATTTATTGAAAAAACCTGCATATAAATGGATCTACATAATTCAAACTTGTGTTGTTCAAGGGTCAACTGTATTCTTATTTCTTTGCTGTGAAATCCACTTTCTCTTGTAGTAATATAGTAACTCTGGCTTTCCTTTTATTTGTGTTAGCATATCTTTTTCCATCCTTTACTTTTAATTTATTTGTTTAAACATTTCTTTACATTACAGTGCATTTCTTATAGGCCACATAGAGTCTTACAATTTTATCCAACATTACACTCTCAGTCTTTTAATGGGTACACTGACCAGCCTTATTAAAATAAGGTCCACAGGCTAAATTCGGCCATGCCCATTCATATGTCTACGGCTCTCCTAAGCTACAATGGCAGAGTTGAGTGGTTGCAACAGACCATATGTCCCACAAACCAAAAATATTTACTAACTGAGCACTTACAGGAAAATTTTGCTGGTCCCTGGTTTAGAACACTTACATTTAATTCGATGGTTGATATGATTACCTTTTACGTCAGCTTACTACGTGTTTTCTATTTGGCCCATCTCGTCACTTTTCTTTTTTCCTCTTCTGTCTTCTTTTGGATTGAGTATTTTCTAATATAATTTCATTTCCTTTGCTGGTTTATTAGCTATAACTTTTCCTTCAATTTTTGGATTTGCTTTAGTGTTTATAGACCATATCTTTAAATTAATGCAGTCTATTGTCTAGTAATACATCACTTCACGTGTTGTATACGAATCTTACGACACTTCGCTTTCATTTCTCCCTTCCCAGTCATTGTGCTATTGTCATATTACATTACATTTCTGTGTTATAAATCTCATAATATTTTTGTTTCAATAGTTAATTATATTTTAAGATATATAAAAGCTAAAAAGCATGTATCTATTCATATTGTTACCATTTCTGGTGTTCTATATTCCTTTGTATAGATCCATATTTTCACCTGGTATAATTTTCCTTCTGACTAAAGAGTTTCTTTTAATATTTCTTATAATGTGTGTGTGTGCTGGAGATATGTATTTCAGCTTTTTAAATTTCTGAACAAATTTTCATTTCACCCTCATATTTGGAAGCTATTTTCACTTTGTACACAATTCTAGACCAGCAGCTCACCCCCACCCCCAACATTCTTTCAGTACTTTCAGCCCCACTGTCACTCTGGTGCATTATTTCTGATGAAAATCTGCTGGATCGTTTATCTTTGTTCCTCTATATATGACTTTTATTCTCTGCTTGCTTTAAAGATTTAATTTTTATCACTATTTTTGAATAATTGGGTTATAATGTTTCTTGGTGGGTTTAAGGTTTGTTGAGATTCTTATATCCGTGGGTTTATAATTATCATTAATTTTTTTTTTTCATTTATTATTTCTTCCAAAATTTTTTGGTCCCCTCTTCCTCTCCTGTCTTTTCATGATTCCAATTAAACATATATTAGTCTATTTGAATTTGTCTCACAGCTCAGTGATGCTCTTTGAGTTTTTTTTCTATTTTATGTCATTTGAATAGTTTCTATTGGTGTGTCTTCAAGTTCACTATCTTTTCTTTTGAAACGTCTAATCTGTCATTAACCTCACACAGTGTACTTTTTCTCTCAGACATTGTAGGTTTCATCTCTAGAAGTTCAGATTAAATCTTTCTTTATATCTTCTATATCTTTACTTAACAGTCATTTTTTCCTCTCATTTTTAGACATATGGAATACAATTATCATAACTGTTTTAATGTTTTTGTCTGCTAATTCTAACATCTGTGCCATTCTGAGTCAATTTTATTCATTGATTTTTCTTCTCATATGAGTCCTATTTTCCAGTTTCTTTCCATGCATGGCAATTTTTGATTGGATGACAGATATTGTGATTTTAACCTTTTTAAATGTCAAATAATTCTGTTATGAATATTTTTGAACTTTGTTTTGGGATGCAGTTAAGTTTCTTGGAATCAGCTGGATATTTTTAGCTCTTCCTTTAAAAATCTGTTAAGCAGGACCAGCTCAGCATTTAATCTAGAGCTAATTGTTCCCCACTGCTGATGCAAGTGCCTTCTGAGAACTCTACTCAGTTCCTTGTGAATTATAGGTTTCCACACTGGCTGGTGGGAACAGGTGCCATTATTGACATTGAAGAGCATTTCCTACTCTTATTTCTAATCCTTTCAGATGGGTCTTTCCCTGGCTTTGGGTAGTTTCCTCACATATTTGCACTGACCATACATGTATTTATTGGGGACCCTTTGCAGGTCTTTAGTGTTCTTTCTCTGTACAGGTCTCTTATGAGAACACTATCCTATACATTCTAGCCACCTTGATCTTTCTGGACTCGCAGCAAGGTCTCCTCAACTCAGATAATCTGCCAAACTCCTGGATACTCACTCCCTGCACCACGGCCTTACATTTCTTTTAAGGCATTAAGTTAGGGTTATCACAAAGCTCATCTTATCTCCTATATCCAAGAATCACTGCCCTCCATTGCCTGATATCCAATGCCTTAAAACTATTGTTTTTTTTTTTTAATTTAGTTGTTTTAGGGGCATAAATCTGTTCTGTTATTCCATCTAAGCCAAATGCAGAGGTTTTGGACTTTGTATTTAGCTATCTCCCTTCTCTCTTTCTCTCAGGTTTGTATCAGTTCTCACTTCCCGGCTATATAACTTTGGCAATTTCCTAACTGCTCTGAGCCTTACCTTTTCCATGTGTAAATGGGAATAATAATGTTACAATGATTAAAATTATAGTTATGGAAAGCATTCTAAATAAGACCTGGATATAGCAAATATTCTAATAATGGGGACTATATTTTTATTATCTAGATTAAGGGTTTAAATCAGATGACCTTTGCAAGCTATTTCAGACCTAAAAGTTTGTGATTAATTCAGTTTTGAAAATTATATGACATAATTTAAAAAATTAAAGCATGCCCTCAGTAGTTTTTAGCCATACATTTATGCATAAATAAAAATTAATATCCTTCACCCTTGTCAAATATTAATTTTTTATTTCTTAATTTTATTCATCCTTTTTAACTTTATTAATAGTACATTGAATGCATCAGAACTTAATAGAGCATTTTAAAGACAAATTTGAGTGGCGTTTTTTTTTTTTTTTGCCTTTCTTCCATGCTGGAAATTGACTATTTCTTAGAGTAAAATGTTTCCCCTGCATTTTCACTATCAGTCCAATTGCTGAGTCAGGAAGTAAGACTATTGATTTTTAAAAGATCTATGTACTATTTAAAATGAGGTCCATAATGCAATTATAAAATGTTCCTAAATGTGATATCTTAATGATAACCTAAGAAAATATTTGGTTGAATTTTTTTATGGCACTATGAAGTGATACTCAATAAGAGACTCACTAATTGTAAGCCTTCTGGCTATAGAAGATTTTTTAATTACAGAATTTTTACTGAATAGTAACACCATGTGCATTTGGAACCAATTTTAAATGTTGAGCATGCACATTAATTTCCTTTCTTCACATCAAAGCAACACTTCAAATAAACAAAAATTCATGACAATTAATAAACATGCAGTTATTTAAAAATGTGCCATCCTTGTTGCATAGCAACTATTGATTTTATTATGTGCTTTTCACATACTCTAAAATAATTAAGCACAGGTATAAATTGCTATCTACTTTCTTGAATGTTAAAAAGCATTAAAGTTCTGAAGTTTATTCTAATATGTGTACTATATATTTATAAAGGGAACATTTCGTTCCTACACAAAGGCACAGTGACCCAAGAAAGAGATGACAGTGTCATATCAACTATTCTTCTTTCTCATGGGAGGACTTTTATGGAACTTTTTACTCATAGTTTCAATAGCCAACATAGCCAAGACACAGTTATCATAGCTTGGCTTTACTGGTCTGGACCTTGATGTACTGCTAAGCTAAATAGTAAGATTTATTAACAAGAAGTCATGCCTTCTCAACGAAATAAAATATCCATGTACATTCTAGAAAATTATACCTGCCAAAATACACCTGTGATATAGTTCTATTAGAAAGATAACATGGTCTTAGAACTTAAAGAATCCTATGTAGGTTCATTTTCAACATCAAATTAATTTATCATAAAGCACAAACATAATACTCTTATATGATCAGATGCCCGCACTAAGGAGGTCTGCTCGCTGTGTTAGCTAGCACCTCAGCGCAGGGCACAGTGAGCAGCAGTACTGGAGTGGGTCGTGAAAGCAGAGTTTCCCAGTAGGTTGTACCTGAAGCCCTTCATGGGGTGTGGCTGAGGGATGAGAAACTTCTACACAGGCAAAGACAGGAAAGTTCACTCTGTCACTCTAGGGGGAGCTAAGAATTTTGAGGGAAGGGAAGGATCTGTAAATCTCTATCCATATTACTTTTATCAGTGAAATTTCTGAGCCAAAGATGGGACATTTATAATATCTCTTCATATAAATTGCCAACTGCTCTCCAAAAGGTTGCTGTCATTTCCTGTCCCTTAAAAGGTGAGTCTGAAAGACCATCTCACTAACTTTCAGCACAGTGCAAAAACCACTCTACCAACTGGAAGTGTGAAAAACAATCTCTCATTGTTTTAATTTGCAGTTTTTGGATTGTTGGTTGGTCATCTTTTTTATTTTTAAACATGGATTGGTAAAGATGGGGGAAGTGAGTAAGACAGATTAGCCAATTGCATACACTGAGGCTAATAAAAAATCAAAAGAATTAAAGAAGTGTGAGCTTTGGGGAAGAAGGACAAGAAAAAGACCATGCTACAAAAGAAGACAAAATAAGAATGAGACACTTAGAGCAACTTTGGTTCACATTCTCTAATTTAATTGTTGCCCATATGAAACTGTTGTTATAGTGATCATTTCTGTCACAGACTAGAAGTGCTATCTCTGAGGGACAAGGGAAAAAAGAGTTAATTTACAGTGGGCCAGTACGGGCTGAGGATGGCGACCTGTGTGAAGACTGGAAATGAAAGTGACAGATTTACAACTGACCTGAGCCAGCAACAATACCTAAAAGGTTTCAACCTGGTGGATGGCCGAGTGGGAGATTCCAGGTGGAGACGTCAGTTTGAAAGTGCTGGTTGCTTGAGGTTACAGGTTGTAGTCACCAAAGAGAAGAAGCCGATAGTAACCAAATAGGGGGTCAGGACTTCAGTCAAGCAATCTGAATTTCAGCAGCCAGCTCTAGTTCTAGATGCAAATGGAAGTCATACTCAGAAAACCAAGGCAGAGGTTAGTGCTAGGGACAGGTGCCAGCTGGGTAAGAAAGAGAGTTCAGAAGGCTTCAGCGCATTGTGTGTGATCAGGCCCAGGGACCAATCACGGAGCACTGGAAGTTTACAATAGGGAGATGATGGCTGAGAAGGTAGGGGCTCACATTTCTTAAAATGGCACATAATTGCGTTCTCTAAATTTAACAAAGTAATACATACTCATTGTTGAAACTTAAAAATATAGAGAAGTTCAAAGACAAAAATCAATGTAATTTTCTAATACTCTAAGAACAAACATTTTCTTTGTAAATAGTGAGCTAAGTCTTTATTCAGCTCACACTGCCCAAAGTTCTTAAGAGAATGATTTGGTCATCTCCCATTCTTTTGTACCACCTTCTTAAAAGCAGGGAAATTGCTAGAATGAAGTAATATTACCCTGCTTGTAAAGATGTAGTCAAATGCAAATTCTGCCGCTTTAGGGGGGGAAAAAGTAAGTATTTAAAAATAAAAATTATGGTTTTACATGAGAACTAAGGGCTATCTTAATCTTACAAGACTTCAAGTGCTATTCTTACCTTTTTATTCCCATTATGTTACCCCAAAAATTGGAAAAGACATGTATCCTAACTTTTTTTGGTCTAGGAAATTCCAGAAGGAATCAAATGTATGCATAGAAGCAAAGAAATCTATTTGTAATAATCTTCTGGCAAACGGACAGAACTTTTAAAAAGCAAATAAGACACATGCTGATGAAAACTCCATTATCATTACCTTCTCCCTCCAGTTATCATCATCCAGCAGCTTCTGTCTGAGGGTTTCCTGCAGCTGCTCAATGCTTTTCTGATGTGAAATCAGCATCAATTCCCTGAAAACCATAAACCCGACAAATGAGTCAAGACTCACCCCTAACACTCTTACTAAGATGCACATCTTGGCTCAGAGAATATAATTTCACAACTTAGTCTGTTTATTCCCTTAAGCAATATATACAGTGCTACTAGATTTGATTTTAACTGTTAACAGTAATTTACGAACACTTCATATAAGGTAAGTATTTTCTCAGGCTTAATGTCTGTGTAATAAGTAGTGTTATTTTTGCATGAATAGTAACAACATACATGGAATCACAAATATAATAAAATGTTATATCTTGTGGTTCTAAAGTTTATGACTAAATTATAGCAGTAGACAATATTTTGGTTTTTTTTTTAAGGAAAATATGTTGGGATATGCCATAAAGTCAACATGTTTGTGGTTTCTGCTAGATTTATTTTTCTTTTACTTTTCTCAAATACTGACAGAAACAAACCAAAGTAGAGGGTAATGTCTGAGATGTGATATAGTATAATACAAAAAAAAATCAGAATTTGAAAACACAAAGAACACTTTAATATTTTAATCCACATAAATGGATCTTAAAGCTTAGTCTGTGATCCTCCTGGTGGAGGCTGTGTGGGTGATTCACAAGAACCTTCCATGGGGCACTGAAATGAGCTCTTTGACTCTCCCAAGTGGGGGCAAAGGCAGGCTCGCTGGGTGGGGCTCCTTCCCTTTTCGGTAATCTCACGGCTCTCCTTCTCCTCCCCGTCGGCGGTTTTTCTCCACTGCTTATTCCTCTTCGACGCCCTTTGTTTTCCATCACCAACCTCTTCCTCTGCTCTGATCCCTTTTCTCAAACTCATGACTCTCATTTATAATTGCTGTTGGAAATCTCTAATGATCCATCAACACCAAGGATTTCACACTCAAAAAAAAATTCACCACCATTTCCTGCTATCTTGCCTTTCCTTTTGACTCCTGAAAACCTTTAATAGTCAAAATCTTAGCTGAAGTCTCTGAGTCATCTCCAACTCTTCCTCCTTGTTCTAGTGTATCAAAACTCCTGGAACACAGCTACAGCAGAATGGATAAATAAATAATGCCATACTTTAGAATAAAATATAGATGAGGAAATGAATGATTCTCAGCCACATGCATTATTATGGACAAATCTCAGAAACATAATCTTGAGCACAAAGAAAAAATCACTGAGTAATATACATGATTTTATTTCTATAAAGATAAAATATATAGAAATCTAACATTTTTTAGGAATACAGACATATTTGGTAAAATCGAGTGAAGCAAAGAAATCACAGGCATAAGTTACTGTGGTTTCTGTAGATGTTTTAAATTCCTATTTATTTGCTGAGAACCACAAAATGCCTGTTGGTGGTTTCCTCTGGGGAAGAATGCAATGTGGTGGAACTGGGGAGAAACACAAGGGGTTCAAAGGCAAAGGTAAGGTTCTTTTTCCTAAGCTGAGTGATTGATACATAGATGTTCATTGTATTGTACTTCTTTATCCTTTACACCTATGTAAACCTTCTATGCATATACTCAGTATTTACAAAAACAACGAAGGATAAAGCCTGAGTACAGAGTAGAACGGGTATGTGGAGGAAAGAGAACAGGGAGAGACCAGGGGGAGGGAATGGGCAGGCGAGGGGTGTGGTGGGTTTACTGACCACTGTTCACACTACGAAAAAGGCAGCATCATCAGGCCTTGGAGGGACAGTGGTGAATTAGGAAGGCAGGGTCCCTGCCCAAATGGTGCTCAAAATCCAGCAACCTAAAAAGCAGCTTTATCTTTTAAAGTGTGAGGCAGACCTGGCAGGTCCTGACACTTGCTCAGCAGTCTGTAGGCCAGAGAAAAGGAAGTGAAGCAGAGGGAACAAAAAATGAGGGCAGCAAAAGTAGGGTTACATGAAAAACCTCACTCATGGCTTTCCTCCAAAGATGTGGCCACTCCTGTCTCCTTTGCAGACTTATCTTCCTCGACTTGTCAATTAATGTTTGTGTTCTCAGCACTTTGTTCTGGACCTTTTTTTTTTCTCTCTACTCTTTCTCTAGGTGATCTTATCTACTCTTATGGTTAAAATGCAATACAGATGCTGACAGCTCCCCAATTTTATTTCCAGCTCGTATCCGTTCCCCACATAGCTGACTCACGTACCCAACTCTCCACTGACTGCTCTAATTTCCTATTTCAGAGACATCCGGAACGTAGCATGTCTGCAATCTCAAAGACTCACAATACCAAAGTTTATTTTATTCTGTTGCTCATTAGGTGTCATCTGCTGCTCTGTTCCCCGTTTTGTTCCAGGATGCAGCCCTAGCAGCAACTCTTATGTGGGAATTCTGATCCTGTAGCTCACTGAAAACAAAACTTGCCAAAACATAGGATCTGTTAGAGTTTCTGCTTAGAATTGGTGCATATCATTTCTCTCCCATTTCAGTGGTAAGAACAAGTCCAATGGCCAAGTCTGATGTCAACAAAGTGTAGGTAGCACAGTCCTCTCACTGGGAAGTGCACAGTAAGTCCTGGCCCTGGGTGGAGTCCATCGCCACTCTGAAATCCCACTGGAAGCACCATGAGGCTTCCCACCCTGGAGGTGGAAACATTCTCTGCTTCTCACCACAGCTCCTGGTTTTCCTCTCTGATATGTACTTGTCTGCGCTGGTCACATTGGAAGAGGGCATTCACGATTTTGCCCTGTTGGGAAACAGCTGTCTCTACTTCTTTCCTTTCCATAAATGATTTCCTGTACATAGCAAAAAGGACTTTGCAGATGGGGTTAAGGGTCTTGGATTATGGAAATAAAGTAGGACTTCACCTGATTTTCAAAATTATGGTAGAACGGCTGTGGCTGGCCACGTGCCTGTTAGAAATGGCCAGACTGCAGAGTTCTGGCAATCTTATCTACTTTATTTCTTAAGCCAGTTCTCCTATTTGAAAAAGAGGTCTTTCTGATTTAAAAAATTCCAAGCAGCATTTTCAGACAGGTGCCTGTGAATACATTATGAATTACCTTCAGTATAAAATGGATGATACTGAATATTTGAGATGCTCAAATTTCAGTCTCCCTGGAGACAGTTATAATTTTGACTGATACCACCAGAAGTAGAATCCATTCCATGCACACTCTTCTGATGAACCCAGTACAAAACACCACTGTTAAGTGTATCCCTTTTGAACAAAACTGTGAAAGTCCAGTAGATTAGGAAAGCTAAAATATAAACCAAGTTTCAAACAATTTTAATAAAGTATAATTATTCACTGAATTTCAAAGAATTATGAAGTTCCTTATGAATTTATGCAAAGTATAAGGTGTTTTGAGTAAACTGTTATAAAAATTATGAACTTGTGTCTGTGATGGTAAGTTTGCTTGATACTTATGATGACAGAAATAAGGGTTTTCATGTATCTTTGGTTCCTGCTGAACCTCTGCTCCTGACTCCAGAAACTCTTTAGTGTGATTCCTTCATGGAACAAGGCAGAAAGGAAAATTACATGTGATGTTACAAACACTTAACGGTCCTTGATTAGCATGGAATGTGCATTGAGTGATGCATATAGAGATGATGATATGTGTGAAAAAAGATAATCCTGATTTAAAAATAAAGGCCACACTTCTACAGTACACTTTTATGGAAGAGCTTGCACATTGATTAGGAATACGAAACCAGCTGAAGAAACTGGTCAGGAGAAAACAATCTTGTGTTGAAGGGACCTCTAAAGAATCAACTTTGACTGTAGTGAGACTTTCTGCTAGAAATCTAGAGGAATGATAAGAAATAAAACATAACTATTAGAGGCATATTCCTATTTTTCATGTTATAAAAAGCTGAAAATGTATAGCTGTTTTTGAAGGTCATGCAGATACTCAATTTCCTCTTTAGAACCAAACCAGTTCTACAGAAATTGCTGCTTTAGATTTATAGGAAACAACACAAATTTAGGTCCTAAATTTGGATTTACTAAGAATCCAATAAACAAGATTTTCACTAGAATACAGAATTGTAGCCCCGGCCCTGACTTTTGGCAAGTCAGAGACCCTCTGAGCCTGAGAGGAATGCTATGAGCTCTGGTTCGACTGGGATTCAGTTCATTCCCACCCATACATCCATACGTTCAACAAATATTTATTGAGCACCTACTAGGGGTCAGGCACTGTTTTAGTCTCTAGGAATACAGTAGTTTTTTCCTTGCCAGTCATTGGAAATACATTAATGAAACCCCCCAACTTTTAGAAGAAATGAGGATTTCTGAAGTGATGTGATTCACAAGTGGCAAAGCTGCTCCGGCCCGGGACTCTCTGCAGTAGTTACGCTGCCTCTGCTTCTCCTACACTGGGCTGGGGGGGGGGGGTGGCTGCCTGTAGCATTCTAGCCTGCAATTTCACTGTACAGAGATTTTTTAAAATCATGTTTTGGGGAGTTGGCACATTAGGAAAACTAGGATCAACTCACAATTAAGAGTGTTTATTTTTAAAACTTTAAGTTCTTAGACCAAAAAGAAAATGAGAATCTAATTTCTTATACACATGCAAAAAATCAAGACTCCCTTAGTTGCAGTTAAAAATGTAACTGCAAACAAATGTCAAACCGTAAAGCAAAATGATAGCTTTCAATTGTCTTCACATGTCAATCAAACTGATGAGTTTGAGTTTGCCACAACTTCTGCCTTCATTAAAAGCAGTAAGCCTGTGATATCATACGAAGTCAGCCTCTTGTTCTGAGAGCTGTTGATGGATAAGAAATCAGAGAAAGAGGTAAGTCTTGGGGGGAGGGGAGCCCAATGTGGTTTATTATTCCAGAATGATGTTACTTAGGCCACTTCATTTCATAATCCTTTAAACTAATAGGATAGCATCCAAATTGAAGCACTCCATGGACAAATCTTTATAACTCTAAGAGTAAGGCAGATAATCCTAAATTCAACAGACATTTACTGAGTATCTACATCACCAGTACAGGGTATCAAAAGTAGTAAGGTGTGGTCTTCAAGAGGTCAGCAGTGTCAGGAAAGATGAAAGGGAGTGGACTATATCTTCTGAGCATCTACAATCTACCAGGCACATTACTGTTATAGATGTACTGATCTTCACAACGAGATAGCTATTACTAATATGCCCATTTTACAGATAAGGAAAATGAACTGTAAAGTAGTTAAGTTGTCCAAATTTGAGACTGGTCAAGCTGAAATTTAAATCTATGTTTGCCTAAATCTAAAGTCCATTTTAAAAAATACTAAGCCAAACTATCTCAAGGCAACAGAACCTTAAAGCATTGCTCCCAAATCCTTTTCTATATTGTATACTACTTATTGCTTCTAAGCCTTCATGAAAATAGCACATGCCTCAATAAACACTAATCTTCTCTTCTTCTAGAATGTGTTGTGAATGTTTATATTCTATTTTCATCTGAAGATATAGCTCTACTTCTGATCTTGCCAAGACATCTGAGAGAAGACAAAACGTACCCCGTTATATTTATATTTATAGTGAACGGGAGAACCCTGAAAGAGAGGAGGGGTGGGGGGTGGAAGAGAGGGGACACAAAGGAGACACTCTGGGTCTTTCTGCTTTATGCAGGCTTGGGAGTCCCCTGAAGACTGTGTTACAACTTGGTTGAGAAAGAAAAGTCACATGAAAGGAAGCCGACCAAACTGAGCCTTTTAAGGCAGAGGCTGAGGGAATTGTGCAAACAGTGACAGAGAGAACGTGGGCTTTGGAGGTTAGACATGTGGAGCCTGACTTCTGTCTTTGCCGATTATGTGACCCTGAGCAAGAAATGGAGCCTTGCTTAAGCTATTTCCTCCTGTGGAAAATGACACCTGCTTCACAGGTGAGGGCCAGGCTCTGCTAGCAGCGCTAGTCATTTGCAAATGACTTCCCCTCCGGGTTGGTGAATTAGAAAAAGTGCTCCTTGTGGACAGGAGCAGACCTAGGGACAGAGGGCTTAGTAAGGGGTGAGGGAGAATGACATACTTGTGCAAGAAAAATAAGCCCCTTCCTCTGTGGCAAGGGGCTGGGAGAGCAGAGTCCAGGTTTCTTCTCAGCCCCTTGCTCCCCTCACTGAGCACCATGCATGGACACAGGCATCTGCCCCGGGGCCGTGTGAAGACAAGACAAGATCCTGTCCACAGAAGAGCTGAGAGGGCTCTCCGCACTGTGAAACTTGTGCATTGTGTGCAGGAGGGCCTGAGAGGGAGAAAGGAGAAGAGGCAGGAGAGGAGGGAGGGAGGAGAGAGAACAGGAGGACACAGGCCCATTTAATTATGGGGTCATGTCACACACAGGACAACAGGAAACTCCCTGCACTTCTTGAAATAATTTGCTAGATGTTGTGTATATTTTCTAAGGTGAGGGTTGATAGCTCTCAATTAAAACAAACAACAAAAATAAAGAGAGGAGAGGACCAGGGAATTACAAAATAAGTTAATGTGATGTGTGTGGGGGAGGGAAAATACAATCCTTCCCTCAAGCCTGAAAGGTACATCTTTGCAGCAACAGGGAACAATTAAGACAACTTCATTTAAGATAGAGAAATGTCTAGATAGACAGAGAGATATAGCCATATATTATTTATTTACAAAATAACATAAGCAACTTGCACCTAACTTTGGTTTCAGCTAAGCTTTTCCTTCAAAAATGCTCTTCACAAATCTTATCATGTTATTGACAAGTAAATCACAGCAAGTACTTATCTATATCTTCCCTTGGAAACTGCCAAGATGGGGCTAATACCAGTTCTCGGGAATGCACAGGGTATGGGAGCTGTGGTAAACAGCCGAGCGGTCCGGCAGTGCGGTTGCAGGCTCCGTGCTAGTGCGTACGTGAATTTCTCTAAGTGTTACACGTGGGCAGTCTCCGAGCTCAAACACATACGTCCTTACAAAATCCATTTGTAAGCTGGTTGTAGGGGATTCAGAACGTATTTTACCATCAAAATGACTTTCCACAAAAATGGAATTAGGCCCACAGGCCAGGCCACAGAAATCTATTCAATCCACTCAGTGGTGTCATGAATTCAAGGTCTGAGCAGAGTTCTGACTCTGGTCGAAGAGCCCTGGTAGCCCAGAAGAATGAGGTCTGAGGACTCTCTTTACACAGAATTTTAAAAACAGCCACGCTTTTCTCGGCACTGTCCTCTGAGTCTCACTGCATTCTTTCTGTCCACAAAGCAGACCCTTTCCTCCAGCCTCAATGTGTCCATGACCTCGCTGGCCACAGACCTTCTTTGCCCCCAGCATCCCCAGTCTCAAAGGACCAACTTCTCTTCCTTCCCCATGGAGCTCCTTCTGATGTAGCTTCCTCAGCTGAGTGTGAGGGAGAACGCAATGCACCATTAATAGATCTGTACTAATATGTGGATTATTTCCCAGTCACTAACTCCTTTCTGGCTCCAAATTCAGAAGTTCTGCCAAGTTTCTCCCTCCTCCCCCTAGGATCAGTTCTGGCTTTTCACATCTTGTTCTCTTCTTCTGAAACTATACAGCTTCTAAGTTGTATGTTTTTTCATTATGGTCCCAGTGGAACTTCAGCAAAAGGGCTCTGCTGTTGCGAGGGGTTGCGGGGGCGGGGGGGGCAGTGTGTAGGGAAGGCTGCCTGCATTTAGGGATGCACACACCGCCTCTGGCCTTCGGTGAGCATATCTGGCAGCCTGGCCGGTTGCGGCCGGCCTGGTTGCGGCCCTTCCACAGTGATGGTTCGGGACCTTGCTGTGCAGATTTCTGAGCACTGCCCAGTCCTAGCAAACAAGCATCTCTGAGTCTCTATTTTAAAAGATTTTCCTGAGCCCAGCTCCTCCTTTTGGAGGGACTTTCACATCGCCAACTGCTTAGGGCCACCTCGCTTTTTAAGGTCCCACTGGTGCTTGCTCAGCTGACTGAAGAATGGACAGTTTACTGAAGGAAAGAAAGTGAAGAGAGAAAAGCCAAATTCATGGATGAACTGTAAGGAATGTCTACTGTCAGGTGATCACAGTGGGGAGGGGCAAAGAACCCAAACAGAGACGGGAAAGGGGCAGAATAACAGGTTGCTCGTGCAGCCAAAGGAAGATAAAGTTTTAAAGCAGTACTGTGCAGAGCAAAGCCCGCACGACTCGACCCTTGCCTGCCTCACTGGCACTTGCTAGCCCTCCAGTCACGCTGCCATTTCCGAGAACTCGCCACGCTGGTTCTTGGCTTGGAAAGCCCTTCCCTTTTGGTTTGGAAATTTGTACTTGTTTCCTTTACGCATCATCTCAGAAGTCACTTTTATGAACACCCTTTCTACCCCTTCTAGCAGTCTCTATCTACAACACCTCTTTCCTTATCTATTACAACAATCTGTAACATTCTAGTTAGTTCTCTACTTTTTACCGTTTGTTTCTGCCACTAGAATGCAAGCTTCATGAGAGCAGGAAGTTTCAGATTCACTGTTGTATCCCCAGGATACATACACCTGGCATATAGTAAACGCTCAACAAATAATTATCGACTGACTGAAGTACCCAAAGCCAAGTCCTTTGAGTGGATACATTTGCCAAACTCTGAAGATACAACTGAGGACAAGGCAGACAAAATCTGAAAGTGGTAGCCTAGGGCAAAGGAAAATGGCCACCCTATGTCTAGGAATAACCCTATGATAATATGATAAGTTACTGTTCCATAAGTATATTTAAATTTTTTTATGTGACATATGTCTCGTCAGCAAGCTTAGTGCCACCAAATGACTAAGTAATACCATGCCTGCTTTTAGGTAGACTAAGTACAGAAGGCAAAGAAAGAAAGAGAACAGGATGTGAGAGGAAAAAAGAGCGAAGAAGAGGAGAAAGAGGTTGTTCAGGGATGCCCCTGTTCTCTGAAAACTTAAAGAAATTATCCTTCTCATTCAACACTCACAATAGAAGGTAAGATTAGAATCATACTAAATTTTTTCAAAAAACATGGCAAGACATATACACATCTGGGTGAGTGTGCTATTTCAAAGCAATCCCTCAAAAAAGCTCTATATTTATTCTAATTATGTCATTAATTCTCAAAACACTAATAAAAGTGCCTTCTTCAAATTGCAGCCAGAGATAATTTATTAAGCATTAAAAAGAAACCATTTTATTTTATCATTGATCCTAAATGGTATTTCCCAGATTGATTGCCCACTTCCCTCCCGTCTGAGATCTGTCGGTCTGTTCCATGTATCCAGGCCTCTCATTTTATTTCGTTCATCAGTTTATTTTGTTCACTAGATTCCATATATCAGTGAATCATATGGTACTTGTCCTTCTCTGACTGGCTTATTTCACTTAGCATAATACTGCCCAGGTCCATCCATGCAGTTGCAGAGGGTGAGGTTTCCTTCTTTTTTACTGTTGAGTGGCATTCTGTTGTGTAAATGTTCCACGGCCGCAGTGTGTGGAAGGGTCGAGTCTCTGCCCTTCCTACCATTCTCAACGTAGCTGCAGCTCTAAATCCTTCTACAGCTGATTTTAATCTTTCTGATTCCAATCCCTCATCATTATGGCCATCAATTATTAATCCATGTTACAAATATAGGGATGCTCAAGGTTACTGATGCATGTAGGAACATTTGTCTCTATTGCATAATGGGCCAAATGGCAACACTTTTAAATTTTTTGTTTGCAATTACAGTTTTTATATCAATGTTTCAGCTGCCATTCTTTCATGTTATTAGTAAACCTGGCTTTTGCACATTTCCTGCTTATAATATTGCTGCTTCTAATATGCTATGTGCTGAGCAACTACATAATTGCAAAATGGCAGAGAGAGGTCATGAGGTGGAAGGGAGTCATATAACTACAAGGTATGTCATATTTGCGAAAAGCAGGTTACTGGCATGGCAGAAAAGGAAGAAATGGTGGGTGGTAATCAGCTCTGCAGTCATTCATCTTATTTAATCAAACAGAAGTTAATGTATATCATCCCGGGATGAACCAGAGACAAGACTTTTTTCCCTGTGAACTAGACAGACACCCTGCTAGCCTGGACTACAGACAGATATGATCCAGGGCAAAGTGTTAGGAGAAAATTCTGAGACAACAAACCTTATTCTAAGCTACATGGTACTCCCGGGGCCCCACTACCAGACACTTCCTCAGCAAACAGTTGCCCTTATAAAGAAGTGAAAAAAAGATTATAATTCTTCTAAATCAGAAAGCAGCCAAGTACTCAAAGATGAAATGAATATAATAAAAAATAGGCTAAAAGATAAAAATGATAGGAAGACTGAAAACCAATAGCCTAATAGTGCTTTCTGTGCACAGAGAATAACATAAGACAAAAATTCTTGCCCTTAAGGAAACTGTGTTTTTCTACAATTTAATAATTATATCAATAAACGTGAATGGGATAACATCTCTGATTAAAGACTCCAAGATTTGATAAAAACCAATAAAACAAACCCAAAGTTTGTACTACATATCAAATAAGTATTTAAAGCAAAAGGACTTGGAAAGAATGAGCAAAGACAGGCCAGGCAAATGAAAACAGAAAGACAGAAAGACAGAAAGTAGGGTTGAGATGCTAAGTTCAGAGATGGTTAATTTAATAAAGTAATAGCAAACATATCTAGGAAGGCTGGATAAATGTTCTTCCTAGTATCCTTGATACTAACTCAATACCAGGGGTATTTGTGCTTACGGCAAATCCTCAGTAAGAGGTGCTGGCAAACAACAAAGAAAAGAAAAGAGAAACCAGTAAAAGGGAAAAGTGATATAAAAAGATTTTTCTCTATTGGAAAACAACAGATTCCACAAATTACTGGCCCTGGCAAAATTCAATAAAGTACCACACATGGCCTTTTTGTGTCTTTTCAATAAAAATCGAACACCAGATGTAATGTGGGTTCCATCTCTATGTTCATTAACTAACTGTATGACTTTAAGCAAGAAATTTAACCAATTTAAGCTTTAGTTTGATGCCCATAAAATGAGGTGGTGGGATGTAATGATCTTTCAGGTGAAATACGTCTTTGATCCTGGGACTTCATTGCTATTAAAACATGTGGGACCTTGACGTTTCAAATATATGTGGAATGCTGGCGTAAGCAAGAAACATTTGGGGGAGAAATTATTCTTGACTGCACCTGTCACGTTTCAGCGTTACCACCTCTTCCTTCGTCTGACTCAGAAGAGTTTTGGTTATCTGCAGTTCATTTCCTGCAAGAGTAAGTCTTCTCTTTATGTCTTCTTCTTGCCTTTCTTTTGCAGTCAGTTCTTCCTGTAAAGTTTTATATATTTGTTGACAAGCCACTAAAGAGTCTTCTTTCTCTTTAAGCAATCTGGTATGCCTAAAAAGGAATAGGAAAAAATCCATTAATATGCACTAGGTACTATATTTCATGTTTATCAAAGGTATATGAAAATCCCATTTGAGATAATAGACTATAACTTTAACTTATACAAATTAAAAATGGTAGAAAATGGTTTGTGATTATTAAAATTTTCTCATCTAGGCAGAGGCAAAAATCAATAAATAGCTTCAAAATATTATAAACTTGAATTAGGTGTAATGTATATGTAAATAATACAGTAAGAAAAACTAAACTAAAATAAAAACTAAATAATAAAATAAAATAAAAACTAAACTAAAAACTAAGAAAAATAAAGTGCTATTTAAAATATGGTTTCAAATTCAATTACTAAAAGCCATTCATTAAAAAGTTTGCAATGTATACCTTGATTCAGAAATAATGGATTCAAACTTCAGTTTTCTAAGTTCTCTCTGACAGTCATCAGCTTCATTAGACTTATTCCTAAAATAATACAGAAGTGGTTCAAATATTTTATTTCAAAATAGTTAAAGTATAACTGTTTTCCTTTTTTAAAACATGTTTTTCTTTATTACTTTTCTTATCTTCATATACTATTTGTGGTTTTACATGCAGATTTCCTTGAAATTACAAATATATAGTCAACGGATTTTTCTTTGCCAAAAGAAATCTAATCTGTTAGTCTGACTATAGGTGTTTTTCTTTATCATTACTTTATTTAGAAAAAAATTCTTACCATATTCATCTACTTTTATAATGGCCAAGTAAGCTCTTATCAGACTGATCTCCAATCAAATGTGAAGTCTAAACTTTGGATAACATTTTTGAAAAATAGAAAACCCCCTATGTGAAGGTATTGGAAAGTGACCAAAAGCAGGCAGATTCTGGAGGGAAGTCAACACTTGGAGTGAGGTGACAGCGTGGTATCAGGTTTTTGTTTACTTGCTTAGTCGTTTTACACTAACGGCAGGCCCCAGTCTGCACCACATAGGGAAAGCTAAAATTCTGGTAGAAAACTGGTTTCAAACTCACAGTCATTACAGCCTGAAGAACTAGAGGACAGTGTGTGGGGAAACCACGGCTGCTGTAAAGGGTTAACCCTGAAGAGATGAGAGCCCGAGAGAGAGAGTCCCGTGTACTGCATATAAACTCTGCCCACATGTCTGGCTGAGCTCAGAACTACGGAGCACAGGGCAGATCCCCACCAGCCTCCTGATACTGGAGCTTCTGCCTTAGAGACATATTGCAGTTTGAGGCCAAATTGATTGTCTGCTTAAAGCAATACTACCCCCACCATTATTTGCAGAAATGTAACAGAACCCAGAATCTCCATAAAATTTACAATGTCCAGAATAAGAATTATTCAACACACGAAGAAACAGAAAAGCATAACCCATTCTCGAAAAAAAAAAATAGTTAATAGAGACTGACTCTGAGATGAACCAAAAATTGAAATTAGCAGCCAAGATTTGTTAGAGGAACAATTATAATTCTGCTCATAGAATCTAATTAATGAAAAGATTTTAAAACATTAGCAGAGAAATAGAAACTATTGAAAAGAACCAAATGGAAATTCTAAATCTGAAATAAACATTTGTCTTGATCTTACATAAGTGGGTTTTGTAACAATAGTCAAAAGGTGAGTGTACGAAGAAATATTAATATTCCAATAAAATATGATAAGATGGTAAAATATAGAAAATTACATTAAAATACATAACATGATAAATTACTATCAGGAAAACACTCTTGTAGCTACCATCCAGGTCAAAGAGAATTTTTGCCAGCCACCCCAGAAGCTTCATGTTCATGCTCCCGACACAGCGACGTCCCTTCGCCCTAAAAAAATATTCTCCTATATTTTCTGGTAGCCATTTTGATTTTCTTTGGAGTTTTATGACCCAAGTTTTATCTTCAAACACTGTATTTTAGTCTTCCATTTTTTTGAAGAAAAAATGCCTTTATAAAATATGTTATTTCCTTTTTCTCATTTTTGTAAAATGGCTTTATTAAGGCATTGTGTTGACATACAATGAACTGCATACAATTTGATAGGCTGGAACGAAAACCCGCCTAATGAAACCATCACCAGAATCAGGGAGAACACGCGCAAACCGAGAGCACTGATCTTGGTCTCCGATGCAGTTCCTCACTCGAGGGAGCAGGACTGCTCGGAGGGACGGCTCACCCCAGGGGTGGGGCAGAGTAGGTGTGTCGGAAACATCTTGTCATGCCAGAAAGGAAGAAAGTGCTTACAAAAGATGATGGGATCATGTTCCGATGTCACATGAGCCAGACTGAAGGGACTCACTAGCTAACTCTAAGACAACCTGTGTACCAAAATAATTAAGTACAGTAATAAATTATAAACCACTGAAAAAATAGGAATTCATGAGTCCATGCCAATAATACATTTTTTAAAAATGGGAAGAAGGGAGGCTCTTGCTTACACTAAAGTGCTGAGGGCTGACTAATACGTAGGGAGGGAGGGCTAGAGTTGGGAAATCATCACTTAGCAACTCTATAGTAGAGACTGGAAAAGGCAAAAATCATTAATGGTTGCTATAGCTCGGTATAAATTTTGATGAGAAGCAGAGTATTTGGAAAATGTTTCCAAATAACATATTAGGAAAGAAAGAGTCAGGAAAAGATTGGCATGCCATTAGCAAAGTGGGCAAAGGCCCTGCTCAGGCGCATCACAAAGGAAAGAATACAAAGAGCCAAATACGCAGGGATACAATTCTTAGCAATTCAACTAGTAACTTTTTTTCTTTTTTTAGTTGTAATACCCAGTATTGGCTAGGAGAGATGGGTATTTCCAATTACCACTGAGTTTGAAAATCAGTATACTCTTATTGGAGGACAATGAGTCATTGTGCATTAAAAACCTTAAAAATATGCAAGTTTGGTTCTAGCAAATATCCTAAGGATATAATTGTGTGTGAGTAGAAAGATTTGTGTCTATGAATTTTTTTTAGAATTTAGCTTCCCTTTTATTTCATTGTTTTCATGGCAGCAGACAACAATGACAGTTTTCCAAAGCAAACGCACCCTCTATTTTAAAGGATTCATTTTATTTGTTTTAGTTTTTATCTTTATTGTATTTTTTCCATTACCGTTTAGTTCCCTCATACCCCGCCCCTCCAGCGATCCCCACACTGTTGTCCACGTCCACGGGTCCCTTTTCCTTTTCGCTCAGTCCCTCCACTCCCTAACCAACGCCCACTAGCTACACAGTATTTTACTTACAAAAATAAAAAATTTGGAAATTCTAAAGAAACAGAGGATTAGTGAATAAGTCGTGGTTTATCCATAGATTGGAAGGCCATATAGCTATTAAATAATAATCAATAAACGTATCATGTAATGACTGGGAAGAGATCACTGAGTAAAGATCATAGATCACTAAGTAAAAATGTTTAAAGATTACATTATTTAGAAAAATGAACTATAAGGATATGTCATAAAGTAATAACTACAATGTCCTTTTAAATATATTCCTGTATTTTCCAAGTTTTATAGAGTTGCTTTGAAATCAAATAGAAAAGTTACTTTAAAAAATGCTCTGAGATTCAGCAGCTCTGCCACTACTTCCAGTCTGTGTTCAGGCTCTTGTACACACTTTTCCAAATCTAGAGGCAGGGACGGTAGAACTCCCTTTAGTGGTTCCTTTAGTAACTATGTGGACAATTAATCTCGGCTGCGTTTTTTTTAAAGCCTGCTCCCTAGAGAGTCTCTCATCCCAAGAACTCCCCTAACCACAACCAACTCCTGCCCCCACTCCAGTTAAGCCACTCTTTCTATGTCTACCCTTCACCACTCAATTGTTATCTTCACCTTCATTAGGATGGAAGAAATTGGAAGGAATAGAAAGAATGCCCATGTCTCTTTAAACACTGCATTCCTTCTTTTACTCCCAGCAAACAGTGTTAATCCTTTCTCTCCAACTGCTAAGCCTTCAGAAAGGCCCCTGGTGTTCCTGCCAATCAAAGCAAAGGAAATCAGATGAAATAATTGGATATTTTCCCCTAATTTGAAAGGCAAGGGTCAATACCATCCCACTCCTTTATATGCAATAGCCATTCTCAAACCACCTCCTTGATATTTCTACTTTGCTGTCCAAAGGCATCTCAAATTGAACAGATCAAAAGCATTTTTCATTTCCTTCACTCCCATATCCATTTCTCTTACGGATTTTCTCACTTCAATAAAAGGCACCAATACAATAATGATACTAAAAGCTAACACCTTATATATCTAATGCAACCCTCAAAGCAGCCCATATTCCCTTTTTAAACTTGAGAAAATTGAGACCAGAGACATAAGTAATGTACCCAAGGTGACATGACTACTACTAACTAGTAGCCCTGGGATTTGAAAGCCAGCAGTCTGGTCTGAAGCCTAGGCTCTTAGGCACTATACTGCCTCCAGTTCTTTGTCCTGATGCTATAAAACTCCAAACACCACCCTTTCTTCTCTCCTTTCCTTTCCAGCTCCCTTCCTCCACAGTCACATCTACCCCATCAGTAAATCTTGCGAGGTCGGCCTCCGACATATATTTCTCTTTGTCTCCATGCTACAGCCTTACACTGAACCAGTCACTCCCCACTTGCATGAACGCACAGCTTCCCACCCAGCCTCCCTGACTGCTCTCGTATTCCCACTCCAGTCCCTTCTCCAGGTAGCAGCCATGCTGACTGCTTAAAACAAATCCGATGAGTTCACTCTCTCACCAAGATCCTCTGGTAGAGCCCACTGTCCTCTAAATAAATCCAAACTGCTCACCAGGCTCTGGACATACCGGTGTATTAATTTTTCACTGCTGCTGCAACAAATTCCCACAAACTTAGTGGTTTAAAATGACACAAGTGTACTATCTTGCAGTTCAGAGGTCAGAAGTCCTAAAATCAGTATGTCACTAGGGCCATGTTCCTTCTGGTGGTTCCCAGGGGAGCATCTGTTGCCTTGCCTTTCTACCTTCTGGAGACCACCTAGAAGCTAGAAAGTTCCTTCTCTCTGCAAATTATATCACTCCAACCTCTGCTTCCATCCTCACATCTCCATTTGTGACTTTGACCCTCTTGCTTTCCTCTTATTAGAACCTTTAAAAAAAATTTTTTTATCCGCATCCAAAGATAGCTTATTGATTTTAGAGAGAGAGGGAGGGAGAAAAAGAGGAAGAGAAACATCAATTGGTTGCCTTTCATACACACCCAGACCGGGGACCAAACCTGCAAACTAGACACGTACCCTGACAGAGAATCAAACCCACAGCCTTTCAGTTTGCGGACACACCCAGTCGAGCCATACCAGCCAGGACTATAAGGACTTCTTGATTACAATGGGCCGGCCCAGGTAATTTAGGATAACCTCCCAATCTCAAAATCCTGAATTTAATCACATGTGCAAAGTCCTGTAAGGACTTTTGTGTGTAAGGTAACATACAGGTCCGGGGATTAGGTTATTAGTGTGTCTTTGGAAGCTATTAGTGTGTCTGCCACAACTGGCCTCCTTCATGTTTCTTGAATTTGTTAAATTCACTCCAAGAATTTAGGGCCTTTGATCTCTCTGCTTCCAGATGCCAGCATTTTAGTATTTCTGGCTCTTTCCTCTTACTCAGAACTTAATTCAAAGGCCATCTGCTCAGGGATACCACTCTGTCAAAAGTGTACCACCCCTCCCCATCACTCACATTCTATTCTGCCTCTTTTATATTTTTTTCAGCCTTTAACATTACCTGAAATTACGTAAAGAACTCAACCAGAGCTTGTCCGTCTTGTTAGTCCAATATCCATTGCCTGTACACAACAGTGATGGCCCATAATCACTCAGTAAGCATTCTGTATTGAATGAATGAATGGAGTAAACCTAGCCTGCTCAATCTAGGATCATGTGAAAAGCAGATCTATTCTCTGACCCTGGAATGCCACCAGACCACCTACTTGCAAGGCAAAAAATTCTCATGAATGACCAGAGAGGTAAGAGGAAAATTAGAACTTTGTATCTCAGACGGCAGTGATAAGAGAGCTCCAAGAACAGACTGGTCAACTGTGTCAGATGTTTCTGAGAAGCCAAACAACAGCTTTACTAACTAGTAATTTATGACGGTCATAAGCTGATCATTGGTCATATTATTGGTTAAATGAGAGGGGCGGAGCTGCAAGTAAAATGAAAGGTAAGTAGATTGGAAAGGTCCCTAAATCAGAAAATATACTTTGTATAACCACTCCAGACACAGTCACTAGTAATTGATAAATTACAAATCATTTTATGTGAATTTTGTTCCTTTTATCACAAACATAAAAGTGAGTGCCTTCACAATGTAAGCTACTTAAACAATGTGTAAGTAAAGAGAGTCAAGCAAAAGTCTCTCTACACCCCACCTGCACTCGCAGAGGGGACTACTGTAATCCTACTGCCGCTTATCGAGTGCGTTCAAATCCACGTGTGTACATTCATACACATTTTTAACATGAATGGAATGATTTTTCTAATCATACTCTTAATCTCTCACAACAGCATGTTCTTTTATGGTTACAAGCCTGGAATACATTAGAGGCTATCTTAATTTTTAAAATTTATCTTAATATCCCTGTTTGCTATTTTCTTGGGTGTTACATTTTTCCTGTGTGAATTTACAGCCATTGTGCTTCTGAGGGGCAGGTGGTGGGAGGGAGGTTTTTCCTCAACCTGTGGCTGGGTGTCCATCCTCAGCCTTCGGATCCTGTTTCCTCGTCTGCTTTGCCGCTTGTTTTTGCCCCAGGTTGTTTCTGGACGTTGTGATGAAGGGTCAGGTTGCGGTAGGGGCACTAAAGGTTTGTCTCGGGATGTGGGGACCCCAGCACTATAGTCCTGGGGTCAGCGGCTGCTGGCTCCAGTCCCCACACGCATTGCTGTGTTCTGCATGCAGACGACTCACACATGCTGCCTGGCACAGGGCCTGCTGACCAGAAGGCGGCTGGTGAGGGCCAGTGGCTTCAACGTTCCAGATATGATTCCTCAGAGTGGGCTTCCTGGACCACCTGCATCAGAATCAAGTGGGGGGTGCACAGAAAATGCAGACCGCTCAGAGTCATCCCAGATCCAAACATGAAATCGGGCTGTCTGTGGGAATGGAGCCCAGAAACTGACCCTGGGATTGGGTCCGTGGGGAAGGTCATGGTCATACTGGAATGTACAGTTTCAGTACACTCCGCAGTATTCTTCCGCAGACCGGAGTTTGACAAACACTGTTCTGATGATTCTCCAGATCCTCCTCCCTGCTCTTTGTGTTAACTGACTCCAAGTGAGGTCCCACCACACAACTGGTTTTCCTCAGCTTTATTCCTCCATAGAGTTGACCTTTCTATAACCCTATGTAATATATTTCAGGAATTCCTAAAAATTTCTCACCATCTATAGTGGACTTTCTTGTTAGTCCTATTTATCTATGTTTATCCTGATATATATATGTAAATATATACATATTTACACATATATACTATGTGTATATATGTGTAAATATATAAGTATTTATATATAAATACATTTATATATAAGTATATAATAATTTATATATAAATATACAATATATTTATCTGTTTATCCTGATATATATACACATAAACATATTTATATATGTAAATAACTACATGTTTATATATATATATATATATATATATACACACTTAAAGGTAACAAAGTTGTATTTTTAGAGCATCTATATTTTTCATTACTTCGGGAGGTCTTCCCTAATCTAGACACTATGATGCTTACAAATAAAATTTATAGGAAATTTCCTCACTGGCTTCTCAGAGCATCACTAACATTCTGCCCCTTCGGCAAACACCGCTGTCCACCTGCTGAGTGAGCGCCACAGCTTCTTTCCTGGCTGTCAGAGCCCGTGAGCACCTGCTCTCAGGGTAAACCCTGCTTGGTCTACCAGGGGTGTCCAACCTGCAGCCCAGGATGGCTGTGGATGCGGCCCGACACAGAATCATACATTTACTTAAAATATAATGAGATATTTTTGTGATTATGTGTCGCAACGTATTGACTGTGGCCCAAGACAACTCTTCTTCCAGTGTGGCGCAGAGATGCCAAAAGTTTGGACACACCTAGCTAAACTAATTGTGGTTGTCACCTTTCCTTTGCCAGTGATTCACTTAGAAAAGGGTGTAAAAAGGAGATGTAAAGAGAGGGCCGTTTGGTAGCTTTTGGGAAAATGTTTTTCTCACTTCTAAGGAGACACTATAAAACAGGCCCCTCCTGCCTCTCGGTTGGTTACATTTGGATGTGGCACCTGGAACTGCAGGTGCTTCGTGGTCATAAGGGACAGGCCAGGCCGTGGGTGGAGCCAGTGCTGAGGGTGGCAGGAGGAAGCTGGGATCGGGGAGACAGTGCGGAACGGCTGCACTGACTACACCTGAAACCACTCCACCACTGTCACTTGTAGTCCAAAGCATCCTGACTGATGAAATCTCTTTTCAAATACATAACAAGTTCTTATAAACCTTGGAAAACATTGTCTCATCCTTAGGAGAAAAAGAACCTCAAGTTCATCCATTTAAAAACTGCCTCTTCCCCTTCAGTAAAAATACACGATGCATATCAAAACATTGAACATCTTTAAATAAAAGAGCAATCTTAAGTTGGATATGTGGAACCCATTCCCACCCCATCTTTCAAAAAGGGTGAGAATCAAAAATTTAAATATACCTGATTTCATACCACCTTCCAATTTCTATAAGTTCAAAAGGTTGGTGTGTGTGTGTGTGTGTGCGTGTGTGTGTGTATAAAATATCCAATTTATTAACAATTGTACATCAAAATTTTTGAGTGAATTATTTTAACTTCCAACTGAAGTTACCAGAAAACAATGGCCAAGTCACACATTTGGTTTTAATCTACAAATAAAGTAGGACTTACATATTACTGGGGACCTCCTGAGCTCTGAGCGCCCCGAGGAGTCCCAGGTTCTGACCCTAAATGCCCAGCCTGCTGCAGGGCTTGCTGGCGGAGAGATGGCGGAGAGATGGCGGAGAGATGGCGGAGAGGATGGCGGAGAGATGGCGGAGAGATGGCGGAGAGATGGCGGAGAGATGGCGGAGAGATGGCAATGCTGCCAACAGCATGGAGAAAGGTCTCCAGCAGTTGGGGCCACTTACGTGGCTCTATCTTTGATAACTCAAATTTTCTAAAAATGGGTACTCTGTCCATTTTCTCAAATTTTCTAAAAATGGGTACTCTGTCCATTTTCTAATTTTAAGAAGTTCTTATGTAGGCAGGGAGCACCGGTTTTATAAATGGAAACAGCAGCATCCAAATTTGTGCAGTTGTATAGTGATTTCCTCCAAGTAATTCATTTGAGAGACATGAGCGAGGTGGTATATTTCTCCCTCCAACTCGAATCTCCTCTGACTCTTACTATTTCTCAGCACTCATAAATTATGTTAGAAACACAGTTAACAGAAAATACCACAAAGCATGCGTGCATGTTAAGTGGGCGGGTTCCTTGTGTACAGAGAGAATCCTGTGCACACTCAAAAAGTCAACTCATGCCACAACCAATGAGTTTACTCCCTTTCCTCGGTACACTTATTTCTGTGCTCCGCTTCTCTGCTAACTTGTCGGGATTCTTCTCCACCTACTAAGTTGTGGTGTGTTCACAAATTCCATTTCAGCTGTAGGTACCAAGCAGCCCTACCGCCCTATTCCTAGACTGTTTTCTCTCTTCACTTTTTGAGCTCCAAGAAGCCAATGTCACAGTAGCTGTGGCCTGACTAGGATGCTGCCACCTGAGGCATCTGCATGGCCAAAGCCCTTACCAATGAATGTTCTTAGAGGGTGGGGAACAATGACTATTTTCCCAGCAATCACTATCTTGTTTCTCTTTCTTGGGTTTCTTCTCACGCAGAACATTACTTCCCGGATCTAATGAGCCAAAAACCTCCCCTCCATGCATTCCTTCAGCCTTAGCCACCACACACAGAAACTGAACTACTGTACTTACTCTACTATTAACCACAAAATTATAAAGCATGAATATTTGATTTTTCTTATTTTTCAAAAACATATTATTTGCTACAAATAATCCAAGTATCCATTAATTTGATAGGGCATTTTTTGGAATTTGTTCTGCCTGTGTTGTTAAGAGTTTTATTAATGGATAGAACTGGAGTGTATTATGCTAAGCGAAATAAGCCAGGCGGTGAAAGACAAATACCATGTGATCTCACCTATAAGTGGAACCTAATCAACAAAACAAACACGCGAGCAAAACAGAAACAGAATCATGGAAATAAAGAGCAAACTGACAGGGACCAGAAGGGAGGGGGAAGGGTGATAATGGGGAAAGATGGGGAAGGCTCGTGTCAAGGAACAGGTATGAAGGACCCATGGACAAAGACAATGATGGGGGGAGGACTGAATGCGGAAGGTGAGGGGTGGGTAGGGCAGGGGAGAGTAATGGGGGAAAATGGATACAACTGTAATTTGTCAACAATAACAGTTTTTTAAATTAAATTAAGAAATAAATGGTAAAAGGCATAGGAATTGACTTATGGTAATAAAAGGTAAATAGCAAAAAATTTTTATTAATGGGGATTGCAGTAAATCTATGTATTGCTTGGGGTAATATAAACATTTTAACTAGGTTGATTCTTTCAACCCATGAACATGGAATATCTATTTCATTGTGTCTTTTTCAATCTCTTTTAATAATGCTTTGTAGTTCCTGTATTAAGTTTATTCCTGGGTATTTTATTCTTTTTGTCGCAATTGCAAAAGAAATTGTTTTTTTTTTCCATTTCTATTTTTGACATTTCATTGTTAGTATATAGGGATGCAGTGGATTTTATACATTGATTTTTGTATCCTGCAACTTCACTGTATTTGTTTATTGTTTCTAACAGATTTTTGGTGGAATCTTTGGGTTTTTTATATAAAGAATCATGCCATCTGCAAAAAGTGACACTTTTACTTCTTTATTCCCAATTTGGATGCCTTTTATTTCTTTCTTTTGCCCGACTGCTCCAGCTAGGACTTCCAGACCTCTGTTGAGTAAGAGAGATGAAAGTGGACATCCGTGTCTTGTTCCTGATCTTAAGGGAAATGCTTTTAACTTTTTACCATTAAGTATATTAGCTGAGGGTTTCTCATATATGGAGTTTATTATGTTGAGGTACTTTCCTTTTAACCCCATTTTATTGAGTATTTTAATACATTCTTCTTAGAAGTTGTCCATGGTCAACACAACATTTGGTTGCTAAGCATTCTAAATATTTATATTTCTTTTGAGATTCATCCTTTTAAAATATAGGAACTGAAAACCAGATCTACCAGATTATATACCACAAAGTAAAAAAGTTTACTTACTTTTAAAAGAGTATATAAATCTATTTTAGAGTTATAATTATAAATTTGCTATATTTATAGTGTAAAGTAATTTTTGAAATTTCTGAAATCCATTTTTATGAAGATTTTTTTATTTATTGAACTTATTGGGGTGACATTGGTTAATAAAATTATATAGGTTTCAGGTGTACAATTCTATAATACATCATCTGTATATTGTACTGTGTGATCACCACCCCAAGTCAAGTCTCCTTCCATCACCATTTATCCCCCCTTTACCTTTTTCTACCTCTCCCCACACCCACTTTCCTGCTGGTAATTACCATACTGTTTCTGTCTATGAGTTTTTTTGTTTTTGTTTCTGTTTCTTTGCTTAATACCTTCACCTTTTTCACCAGGTCCTCCAACCCTCTCCCCTCTGACAACTGTTAATCTGTCCTCTGCGTCTATGAGTCTGTTTCTATTTTGTTAGTTTATTTTGTTCACTAGATCCCACATATGCATGAGATCATATGGTATTTGTCTTTCTCCGACTGGTTTATTTCACTTAGTATAATGCTCTCCAAGTCCATTCATGATGTTGTAAAAGGTAAGATTTCCTTCTCTTTTACAGCTGCATAGTATTCCATTGTGTAAACATACCACAGCTTTTTTAACCCACTCATCTACTGCTGGGCACACTGGGCTGCTTCCAAATCTTGGCTGCTATAAGTAATGCTGCAATGAACATAAGGGTACATATATTCTTTCACTTTTAAAAGGAATAGTGCTCTGCATGTTTTACAGGGCATTTTCTTATCATTTGTTTGCCAGTATTTTATTTATTACTTACATAAAACATAAGTACTCCAGCATTTCAAAAATTTTCAACTATCTTTTTGAACCTGAAATTGGTCATTTTAAGAACTAGCATCAGTGTTGTCTATTCTGGGCAGATAATACAGAGACAATCATAAGGGAAAAAGTTCAGAGACTATTTCGCATTAAATTACTAATTTGAACAGCCAGGGAAAGTTTTAATACATGGATAGGTAAATTTCTTACTGAACAAAAGAAACATTTCATGTATTTAAAAATATTTGCAGGTCCTTCAATATACAGTCTAGGCCAGGAAAAAGGCAGCAGTAGGAGGCTGGGGAGGGAGAGGGAAGAGGGGAGAGGAGAGGATGCAGATAACTGTAATTGAACAACAATAAAGTAATTACTTAAAAAAAAAAAAGCAGCAGTAGACCATGCCCACACCACTGTGTCACCGCCAAAGGAGTCACAGAGAGCATGTCTTTATAAATTCCCACAGGTGTTTAATGTTCACCATCTTACTTGAGCTTTTCTTTACAGTTGTCCAGCTGGGTCACCACCTTCTGGAGTTTTAGCCCAAGTGCCTCTACTTGAGATTGTAAATCTGAAATGATACAATATATTCATCTGATTAGGAAATTTTAAGTGCCCAGACAGTTACATAGTATAAACCACATTGTTTTGGAATTGCCACTGCTTAGCTCCTGAAGAATACTGCAACTATTTATTCCTTTTTGCCTGGATGATCATACACAGCTTGTCCCACTCTGAAACCCCATGGAACTAACAGGTTTGGACAGATAGAACTTATTAGCTTCTTTTCACCCCTAACATCGTGCTAATTTTCAAACAGCTAATAGGCTAAATTTTACTAATGTTTCCAGAGGAAGTTTATGTAGCTAACACACATATGATTACGTGGTTCACTTGTGAAACACTTGACTGCCTAAGCTATCTCTTGGAGCCTGGAGCTGGAAAGCATTGCTGAGGTCTCCTGGTAGAACTGAAATAGACAAACCACATGCAAGGAAGGTTCCAGGTAAAGAATTTGTTAACTATGGGTAGCATCTAATAGACTTTCGAAGCCAAGAAAATGCAAGCAAGAAATTGGCTTCCACAGAGTCTTCACTGTAGGATTCAAACAGTGTTTAAGGAAGATTATTCAAATAGCCATGTCTAACGTGTGTGGACGCAGAACTGAAACCAACACGGAGAGAACAAACGCTTGAATTATCTGAGTCCTGCTATGAGCCTGTGTGTGGGAACTGCACTGTGAACCCTAGCCCAGAGACAGCTGTTCTCGGCACTCCTCTGAGGGATAAGGTGAAAAGAAACCCTTAAACAGAGGGACTGACTAACCGGTTTCTACGAAAAAAATATTTAAAACACTAGAATTATAAATTCCTGTTACATCTTTCAGATGTTGTAATGACATTTTTAATAATAAACTTTAAAATCTTTATGCATGTATACACATACTACACATGCACACACACACGCTCTTCAATCTGCCTTCTTAACTTTGTTTTATGAAGGAGAACCATCTTCTTAAATCAGAAAATAAATTCACTCTAAGCAAATGTTTTAATTAGAATTTATCAGATAGTGGCATAAATTTTATGTTTATCCAGTACTTTCAGACACATTATTTAATTTTGTCCCTGAAACTGCCTTGTAAGTGCTAACAGTCCCATTTTTCAGATGAGGAAAACATAAGGTCCTCTCCAATTCTCTTGCCTGGTATCTTATAATGAGTAACTGCATTATCCTGTGGTCAGAAAGATTTTAAACTCGAGGAGTCCCCTCCCGATAAAAAAAAATTTACAAAAGGATTTTAAACTCTCCTGAAGCAATAAATTTGAGAGGATGGCCCCTTGGAATAAGACGAGTGGATAAAGAAGCTATGGCAATTCACACAATGGAATACTACGCAGCAGTAAAAAGGAGAACCTCTTACATTCTGCAACAGCATGGATGGACCTGGAGAAAATTATGCTAAGTGAATTAAGCCAGTCAGTGATAAACAGATACTATCCACTTATATGTGGGATCTAATGAACATAATAAACTAATGAACAAAATAGTAACAGAAACTTAGATACATAAAACAGACTGACAGATGCCAGAAAGGGTGAGGGGGAATGAGATGAAAGATGAAGGGATTAACCAAAGAACATTTATGTACAACCCATGGTCAAGGACAACAATATGGGGATTGGCTTGGGGAGGGGAACGGGTAAGGCTGGGTAAAGAAAAGGGAGAAAAATCAGGACTATAACAACATAAACAATAAAAATAAAATTTAAAAAAAGGTTCAATATGGACCTACTTAGTAGATAATTTTGGGGGCTACATGTTTTCCATTTATCAAGTGATAACATCATATGAAAGAAAAGATAAAATAACATATACAGAGAGAATTTATTTTTGAGTATAACCCCAATTTAGAAACAAGGTGATCTCATAAACATTGTATAATGTGATTCTTTGTTACTAAGTTAAGTTATCCGTCCTCTGGAGGATAAGCAGGGAAGGAAGCTGACGCTGGTCAGTGGTGTGCCATGTCCAGGCACCGTGCAGAGCGCTTTCTCCTGTATCACTTCGTTCACGGTCACGACTACCACAAAAACAGCCACATGTACTATTTTCACTAGTGAAGACTCTAAGGACCAGAGTAATTAACTGATCAAAGGCCACAGAGCTGGCTACAAGTGATCCCATGGTTCAAACTCAGGTCGGCCTGAACTCACAGCCCTTATTTTTCCAGCTCTTACACTGACGCAAACTATGAGGCCTGGGAGGGGACGTAATATCTGTCCATGAAGGTGTGCGCAGAGTGGGTCCAGATTTGCTTAGCACACCCCAGAAGTTTTAGAGAGGTATGTATAAGGCAAATGAAAAGTATTATTTTATATGAGATGCATAGTAAATCAGTCAAATTTCTAACTCCAAGAGGTGGTTCAGATTTTAATTTTTGAAAGTTTAAAAATTAACATATTATAATTAATGGAAGATATTAAAACAAGATGGTGTGAAAAAAGATAAATTGGTCTCATGGTGACCAACTGTATGAAATGAACATCAGAGAGAACACTGATGACTTCCTGTTAAGCGCCCCTCGGTGCTTCCGTCAGGGTATGATCTCAAGTCAGTACAGGTCTGAGCCCATGCGGCCGACTTTCTGTGGCTACTTCTAAGTGCAGCTATTGCCAACAGGGAGAACTGATTATCTTAAAAATAAGTTCCAAAGAATTGATACTTGATATGTGAATTTTATGCAATTAATTCTCAATGACCTGATCATTAGAATATTAGACAGTAAAAAATGACAGCTAATCCAAAAGCATTTTTACCACATTGGAAGTATCATTAGGTTCGTATCTGAGTGTGCTTCTGCATCACAGTTCCAAAATTTCCTGAGCTTAATGGAAAATGAACTCCACGATCATATCCAACTCGAGGAGGGAAAAACTATTATTTCCTCCAGAGTTACTCTTTCTTCAAACCCTCCTATCTCTCCCTACTTCAAGATAAACACAGATAGCTTAGTCTTTAATTCACAGTACCCAATGAGTCGAGAAGCCACTTCCTTCAGATTATTCACTATGTTATTATAGCAACTCTGAGAAAAAATAAGGATAGCAAATACTGTAAATATTTTACTTCAAAACATAGAAAACTCTGAAGGCTGTCATGTGAAGTAAATAAAAACAGGAAATACAAATAGTGCCAACAAATGATTTTGTATAAGCTGACAAGATATCACAGAGAATTGAAAAAATTACTCTTTATGAATAATCCATAATGTAAACAATCCACCCGTATATAATTAGGAGTTGGTGAATATATTTTCACAGCTGTTATTTCACTTTTGGTCATATTTTCTCTAATACAGAAGGACTAAGAATAGTTTTTAAAATACATAGGCCATATCTTAACTCTTCTGAATGAAGCATAAAAATCCTATTGGTTTATAACCGGTTCTGGGAGACTCGTAGGGCCCTTTTGTTTTTGGAAGCAAGTGCCCAGCGCCTGTCCTTAGTACATAAAGGAACACAGTTAGGATACGCAGCGGAGAGATTAAGCCACCTGCACTAGACAGCTCCTTCAGTTCCTGAGGCAAGGAGTTCTTAAATAAGTGTATTGTTCTGTGCAGTCCTTCTCTATGGTTAGATAAATTCAACTTCAATTTTCTGTCATTCAGCATGACATTGGATTATGAGGCAAAGGGCCCTGCATGCCTACAAAAAGAAAGGAAGCATTGGCTTTAAACACCATGCAGATGTAAGGCGGGACCCATGGAAACAATCCAAAATTTACAACATCAAATTCTACTATGATGGGACTGCGTTCTTTGAAGATATTAAATAAGAAGCAAATGATTTTAAATGAACAAGACAAAAAGCTCTTAGCCTCTCTTCATACAAAGCCAGCTGCTTGCTGAAGAGCATTTCACAGGCATGAGATTTGGGGTAATTAGTCATTTAAGAGAATCCTGTCATTCTGAAAGGTTTCTAGAAACTACAAATACAAAAGGTATTTATCGTTATTTTATAGAAGAATATAAAACTTTACAGTCATTTGGAGGGTATATTAAGTTAGTATAAAGTTTTAAAAAGCAATAAGTAAAATCATTATAGTGGAAAGATATTTCAAGCTTAAAACTTTCTGGATATTAAACATTTAAAATCTGACTCAAAATGCTACATGAAGGAAAATAATTTCAGGTTCGTTCAGCAGAATGGAAGAATAAGCAAGCAGAAGAATTGGTACCTATAGGTCCACATTAGGGGAATTTTCTCAATGAGTAATTGAAGACTGTATAGTAGTATACATATTAAATGGGACTCATTGAAGAAAAGGAAAAACAAAACTCCCTACTCTCTAATACTCTTAGACAGGATAACATGGCGCTGACACGCATGCACTTTAAGCCAGAGTGCCTGATTTCAAATTCTGGCTCTGCTTCCTACTAGCTATGTGAATTTGGGCACTTTAGTTTCCTACCTATAAACTGGTTATTATAGCAAAGAATTGTTCTGAGAATTCAGCGACTTGATATATGTAAAGAGGAGAACCGTGCCAGGCACACACTGAGAAGCAGTAAGTGCCAGCTATTACCATTGCTGGTGGTAGTAACCACCCACTGCCAACTTCTGCTCTGAGTCTCATCACTTGTCACCTTGAGGAACTTGCTGGGACCAGTGTTACCAGTGGGCATCCTTTATGGGGAAGAGTGAAAAATGAAGGTTTTAACTGTTTATTTTTCTTTAACAGTCTACAGAGTAAGTATGGCAAAATGTTAAAACTAGTTAAATATGGACACTGTCACACACAATTGTTCTAGTATTCTCTGTATTTTCTGGGTTTGACATATTTTACAGATATATTGTTTAGAGTGGGGTCCTGTCTGCACAAGTCAAGGATGATAGAATGTTCTGAACCGAGTCTAATAAACTCAGTTCTGTGTGTCCAAGGCAGAAAAGAAAACAAGGGACGGAGAACTGGGAGGGGGTGAAGAATGAGCTTGAATCTGTAATGAAAGACAATTTATTTGATTCTGTGAATAGGGAGCAGAGAAATTCAATTGCAGCTAGAGGGGAATATGGGAACAAGGAGGGTTATTTATTCTGTTTTTGTTTTAAAATATCAGGGCACGTTTATTTGCATTCGGGAATAATCCATTCCAGAGGGCACCCACATTTACGATGTATGCTTTTTAATGCCTTTAACAAACAGTACTTTTCCCAGGTGTTCAAAAAACTGCACAAATAAACAAATCACACTTTAATTTGTACTTTTTTTACTACACATTGTTTTTTGAGGCCCGTCCATGTGGTCATGTAATAGAGATGATTTATCCCTTTCTGACTGCTATACAACATTTAATCATGTGCATATACCACGTTTTACTCATCTACACCTATAGTGATGAACCTAGGTTGCTTGCTACTTTGTGTCACTACAAATGATTCTACAATAAACGCTTCTGAATCATAGGGTACAAAGTAGTGCCTCATTGTTGGCTTAATTTGCAGTTTTTCTGCTTAATATTGAAGCTGATCATCTCATTTTATACTTCTAAATCGATTGGAGTGGATAGAAAAGAGACTGTGGAAAGGCAGAACAGAAACTGAATCACAGATTTGGAGAACAATGGGATGGTGGTCAGCAGGGTGGGGGATGTGGAGGAATGGCGGGAAAAGTGAAGGGATTAAGAAGTACAAATTGGTAGTTACAGAACAGGCAGGGGATGTAAGAGCAAGTATAGGAAACGGAGCAGCCAAAGAATGTATCTGCATGACCCATGGACATGAACAAAGCGGGGCAGATGCCAGAGGGAGAGTGGGGTGCTGGGTGGAGGGGGCAAAGGGGAAAAAGTTGGGACAACTATAATAGCATAATCAAGAAAAAAATAAAATTTAATTAAAAAAAGAATCAACCAATGAATGCATAAATAAGGGAAACAAACTGATGTTTCTCTCTCTCTCTTCCCCTCTTTCTAAAAATCAGTAACAAAATTGAGCATTAACAGAGGAAACCTTTGCAAATGTAAGAGTATATACCAATAACAGAAGAAAGTTCTTTAATGAGTATTCAACTATATCAATGGCAAATTAACATATTATCATTTTAGCCAACATTTTACAAAGCTCAGATGGTGATACAACCACTTGGAAAATTCATTTCATTTTAGGGCTTATATTTCAGAGGTTTAATTCACATCTATTTTGAAACAAGTATACTTGAAGCACATTAACATTTTCTGCATAATGCCAGAAGAGACTGAAATATCATTTGGCAATTTTTACAAATCAAATGCTAGAACAGGTGTGAATATATGTACAGCTAAAAAGTTGCAATTCAGTCCAGATGTAGCTATATGAAAACCAGGAAATTACTTAGCTGGGTGTGTGTGAGGAGGAAAGTGAATGGAATCAAGCGAAGGAGATAATCATATATTTACAATTTGGAAATAAATTATATTTGATATTAAGGATCAAGAATTTACTTCAGAATGCAAAAAATATACTTCTATACATCCATTGTATTTTTATTTTGAATAGTAAACCAACCAAATATAAAAAGGAGATAATTATAATTTAGAGGGGCTTATAAAATATGATACATTATATATAAATAAGATAGGAGGAGTCTTAAATTCTATTTTTTTTTTTACCCTGGTTAAGTCATTTAATCACTCTTCCTGACTGACAGAGTAAAGATAACATTTTTCTCTCTCACAGGGACAATCCCCATGGATTACAAACTTCTGAATACTTTAAAGAGTACTTTGTTTTCTGACAAATTTGTACAAGTAAATTCACATAATCATAATAGAGAAAATGGGGTGGAGATTATAAAATTCTATTATTCCATTATGTGTATGTATGTGTATACAATGAGATTTTTCAAGACTGAACAATACTAGTAATGGATGTGGACAGTCTAGAATTAACTAAGTAGAAGTGACAGTAACTTAAAATGAACAGAATATTAGCTGAAACATTTATGGATAAAAATGAAAAAGACAGGGTTAATAATAAGTAAATGAATAAACAGAAGATAGAGGAGTTTACATCTAAAAATATTTCAGACATTTTCAAGGAGAGTCACATAACCTGAACTGCTTTAATGAAGAAAGACGCAGTTTACAATCAGAATGCTTCCAGAGACCCTGCATGCAGGACTAATTCTATGCACAGCTGTGAAGGGGACAGAGCGCATCCTCAGCCACACACAATGCTAATTCTTTCTCCCTGTGCTTGGATGGCAGGAAAATAAGCAAAGGGCAAGAATTTCTTTGTAAGAGTGTTTTCATGCTTCAAAACTCCTTTGTGCTAACTGCATTTTAAAAAATTCTACCACACAACTCCAAGGTGTAGAAGTAGTGAGCAAAAAACCAAAAACATTTTATAATTTTAAGACTAAGGAGATCTGAAAGCTGCACACAGAAATGAGAAAAGATTTAGCTGTCAGGATTTTTTTGTGAGGCCACAGTTTTCTTTATTTGGCAAGAGACACTTTTTCACCGTCCACGGGAGATGGGTGCACACACACACACCAGGCTGCCCAGATGCCCTGACTTCCCCACCCCGACCCCCACCCCCAGTGTGGAAACCTCTCACTCCGGAGGCTCAGCAGGGCTGGCCCTGCTGGGGCCGTGATGTGCAGGAGGATTTCCCACCGGTGGGTGGGAGACTGGCTTGTACCTGAGCCTCTTTGCAGAAGGAGACTTTCCAGGCTTCTCTGCCTGAAACTTCTTAAATTAGCTGTCAGAGAGGTGAGCCTGTGCCACTGGTTGGGTTTAAATGCTACGAAAAGAGCCCAAGGATGCCTCCCCCACCTCAGGCACCCAGCGAGTGCAGACGTGTGCACG
This sequence comes from Micronycteris hirsuta, assembly GCA_004026765.1. NCBI lineage: Eukaryota > Metazoa > Chordata > Mammalia > Chiroptera > Phyllostomidae > Micronycteris > Micronycteris hirsuta. The sequence goes on from PVJI01002356.1 coordinate 134,072, forward strand.
CGTGTGCATGCATGTGCTTACGCTCTTTCCCCCTTCACACACTGCGGTGGCCACCTGTCCTGGGACTGCCCAGGTCCACACTTGAGGGCACCACGCACTCCAAGGATGGTCCACAGGCTGTTCCAGTCTTCTGTTCCCACGGAGCGGTGCTGAGGGTTTGTCCTCTCAGGACCCCCCCAAACACAGGCCCAGGTGCTCTGGAGAGCGGCCCCACACACATCCCCAGCTCATGGGACCAGTGACACGAGCCCCACTAGCCATGAGGATGTTTATCACAACATCATTTTAACAACAAAAAAAGTGAAAACATCTGTCCAAAAATTGGGTTCAACTAAATAAACCATAATTCATCCAAAATCAGGATATTGTGAGTATTTTTGACATGCAAAGATTTTATAATAGAGGACAGGAAGTGGGGAGATTATAAAACTCTATTATTCGGGCCCGGCTGGTGTAGCTTAGTGGATTGAGCGCAGGCTGGGAACCAGAGGGTCCCGGTTTGATCCCCAGTCAGGGCACATGCCTGGGTTGCGGGCCAGGTCCCCACTGAGGGCCATGTGAGGGGCAACCATACATTGCTCTTTCTCCCTCCCTTCTCCTCTCTCTAAAAATAAATAAATAAAATCTTAAAAAAAAACTCTATTATTCCATTTTTATAAAAAGACATTCAAAACTGAAAGTCTTGGAGGATACACATCAAATGTGTATAACTCTCTGTGAATGTTGGAATGTCCTAAGCAATAGTAAACATGGTTTATTTTGGTAATATGAAACAAAAGAATCATAATAAAGTAGCCTAACACTGAACCATGTAACATATCCACACTCATCTTAGAACTCATTTCATAACCTCTGGGTGGTTTGTGAAACCCATCACCAGGACCAGCTGGCTTCGGGACCTCTTCTGCCTTCCCGTAGAGAAACGGGTGTTTGCTACCAGTACTGAAGTGGCCCAGTACCGCAGCTCTCTCTGACGTATAAATTAATGATAACGATGTATGCTTTGATGCTCCCGGGCAATAAAATTCAGAGATAAAGAGCCCGAGTTTTGGCAGCACGGTTCTGGACTCAGGTTCCAATTCTGCAAATTAGTAGCTGTATGGCCTTGGGCAAATGACTTAATCCCTCTAAACCTTATAATCCCATTTGTACACCGAGATAATGAAAGTGCTGAACCTAGGAGGGAGGAGGGTGGCAAAAAGCGAGCGCATTGTGGCTGTGCTGTGGCTGGCACTTTGTGAATGTTAGCTGCTTCTTAGACTATAGCCGGACAGTTACCTGAACTCATCAGAAAGACTTTTTTTAATGTCATATTAGTGGTTAGCTAGAGGGGAGATATGCTGGTAAGAGTAGAGAAACACTGGACACAGTGAGGTAGGAGTGTAAGTGAGGGGGTGGATCATTTATTTCTCATTTAGACACTCGCTGTTTCTCGTGTAATTGGCCCATAACTGTGGGTGACCCTATACGTCTATGAGCAGCAAGTGTGTTGTATGCCTGGGTATATCCGCCTATGAAAGAGTGACCATGCGGGCTCGGAACGGGGCAGACGAAAGTTCCCTCTCCTCGCTGCCTGGCTGGAGCCGCACCTCAGGAAGCAGCAGGCTGAGTGTAGAAGCCGTGAGTGACACAGGAGATGTGTTCCTGATCAAGCCTAGGCTTCATCAGATGACAGGTGACTCGTTAACACTGCGGAATAGACCAAATTGGTGATCGGTGTCTCAACGGGCAGAAGACAGCTTATGTTAAGGCGCAGGGAAGGGGACTGCAGTTATGTTAGGCCACATGTACAGGTGAGAGAATGAAAGGGCGCATAAGTCCATAGAATTTTTAAAGAAAAGGGAAGTCTAAAACTCATCCAAGGTCCTGAAGGGGATGGTGCGGTCAAACCTAAGGCAGAGAAAGTAGCAAGGCTTAGATTTAGCCTTAAAAAAGCAAAACCATGATGGAGAGGAAGCGAGAGGAGAGAAGGTTGTAATGGCACAGGTGAGAAATGACTAGAGAATACACTAGAAGCATGGCTATCTCAAAGTAGGCAAAGGAGTCTCAGAGGTGAGACATCCATCCTAAGTTGTGCATGCCTAAGATCACTGTAGAAAACTCCTCTAAGATTCACGCATTCGTAAAATGGAGATAATACGTGAAATAGAGGCAATTCTGCACGAAAACTCAAAGTTGGGAGCAAATGAAAAAAGGAAACCAAGATAATCCTGTAAGACTCCACTGATCAAAGGCCAAGTCACTTCTACAGGAGAGAGACCCTTTCGTCCGATTCTGTATTCCAGTGGTGGCTGGTCCTATTTAAAAAACAGCTCTCTGGGCTCCAGTTAAAACTATCTGTTGCACAACTTGCCTACAGACCCCAGGAAAACCGTGTGTTTTTTGTGATCCCGTGCTTTTGGGTACAGAAGCAGCCCGCAGTGTCCTGATATCAAACTGGTTTCTTTCAAGGGCTGCTGGATTTAGTAACTAAGAATCACTACAAACCTCCTTGGTTTTCTCTTTGTAAAATCAGCACTTCTCCCCTCTTCCTGGAAGCCAAAAGTTACATTATTCCTACTGGAGTCCAAGGGTTCACAGGAATCATAAAAACTGATCGATTCCCTTCAGTGAGCTCCGTCTGGAAGTCACAGCTTCCAGGAAAGGCCACAGTGGAATTCTGTTCAGAGATGCCTTTATCCACCATGCAACTGATAGCTCTTAAACTAATTGCGATCACTCCCTTCTTCAACAACCTGTTCTAGGAGCTGGCAGACTACTGACCGTTACAGCTAACCAAGGCTGACTGATGATCCACTGGGGGAAACAAATGGACCTTTGGATGAACAGGAATTAAAATTTACAGTTTTCCTTTGTTATGATAGGAGCATTAAGGAAATTCTAATACTTTGATCCTAAATATAATAATTTTGTTTGCTATTACACCAAGAAAACTACTTTGAAATGCAGTATAATATCTGTATAGTTTCTACATTTTATCTTGTTCATTCACTAATGCTCTGAGGTAGGTAAGGGAGGCTGTTATACTTCCATTTTACTAATGAAGTGAGTCAAAGAAATTAATAACTCGTCCAAAGAGACTGTACAAGGCACAAACAGGGCCAGAAAGCAGAAGTATTTGACTCCTAGATCAGTATTTTTCTCTATTGAACATTAGCCATTTTGATTTTGTTCATTTTAATAAAGAAGCCACTAATTAAGGAATGTAGTACTCATACATGTTACAACACAGATGAAACTCAGAAACATTACACTAAGTCAGAGAAGCCAGACACAGAAGATCATGTTTTGTATGGTTCTATTTACAGGAAATGTCCAGAACAGGTAAATCTATAGAGACAGAAAGTAGATTAATGATTAGTGTGTGTATGTGGCAGGGGGAGGGTGAGTAAGCAGAGTGACTGCTAATGACCAAGAATTTTGTTCTTAGGTGACAGAAATGCTCTAAAATTAGATCATGGTAAAATCTCAGATATAACTAGCAATATTTTACCAGGTATATCTACCCAGACTAGGGAAACAAAAGAAAAAGTAACAAATGGGAATACATCAAACTAAAAAGGTTTTGTGCAGCAAACGGAAAATATGAAGAAAATAAAAAGACAAGCCACAGGATGGGAGATATTTGCCAACACATCTGATAAGGGGTTAATATCCAAAATTTATAAAGAACTTATAAAACTCAACACCAAAAAAACAAACAACACAATTAAAAAATGGGCAAAGGACCTGAATAGACACTTCTCCAAAGAGGACATACAGATGGCCAACAGACATATGAAAAGATGCTCACTGTCACTAAGCATCAGAGAGATGCAAATTAAAACCACAATGAGATATCATCTCACACTTGTGAGAATGGCTGTCATCAATAAATCAGCAAACGATGAGTGCTGGTGAGGGTGTGGAGAAAGGGGAACCCTTTTGCACTGCTGGTGGGAGTGCAGACTGGGGCAGTCACTGTGGGAAACAGTATACCTCAAAAAATTAAAAATGGATCTGTGCTTTGACCCAGTGATCCCACTTCTGGGAACTTATCCAGAGGAACCCAAAACACTACTTCGAAAGAACATAAGCACTCCTATGTTCACTGCAGCAATATTTACAATTGCCAAGATATGGAAGCGGCCCAAGGGTCCATCAGTAGTGGAGTGGATAAAACAACTGTGGGCCATTTACACAATGGAACGCTATTTGGCTGTAAAAAAAGAAGAAAATTTTAGCCTTTGAGACAGTATTGATGGACCTGGAGAACATTATGCTAGATGAAATAAGTCAGTCAGAGAAAGACAAATATACGATTTTACTCATATGTGGAATTTAATGAACAAACTGAACTAACAAGCAAAACAGAGACAGACTCATAAACAGAGAGCAGATGACAGCTAAAGGGGGGGAGGGGGAGGGATTGAGCAAGAAGGGAGAAGGCCTCACGGACCTGGACAACCGTGCGGTGACTGCAGGGGGAGGGAGTGCAAGGGGACGAAATGGTAATGGAAAAAATACAATAAAAAATAAAAAGAATAAAAGTAGACTGTGGTAATGGTTATATAAGTATATTAAAATCATTGATATATACTTATAGTAGGAGAATTTTTATGATATTTATTTCTCATTAAGGCTATTTTAAAAATTCAATAAAGGTGTTAAAAGGTTATTATATACGTAAAATAATTTTATTGAAATATTTGTGTATTACTCATTATACCAAAGAGCATACTAAAAAGACACTGAGGTTTTTACACTTGGAATAAATTTGAAAGTAATTTATCTGAATTCTGTCTTCCAATATTTGATACTACCGACAAAACTAAAGGACACTTTATTCTACAAGGTGGCAGGAAAATCATTTAAGTGGACTGAATTGTGGGTCACAATGACCTCTGAGAGGAATACTGTCAATTGAGGTAAATTGTGCAGTTTGCAGGTTATATTGGTGGGAACTAAACATAAAATTCAAAACTTATATAAATAAATCTCTTAAAAGGAACTAAAAATTTAGTTTTTAAAAATTTTATTTTATATGTTTATTTTCCTATGAAAAATTAAATTCTGGCATTAAGGGTTGGACTGCTATTGACAGCCTATTATCTACTCTTAAATCGGTATTAAACTATGTGCACCAGAGTTATCACCTGTATTTACATTTTTTATTGCCTACATATCAAAGAATAAATAAAAGCAAAATGGGGGGATACAAAGTTAAAGTTATTATGTAGAAAAGTAATGATCATAAAGACTATGTACTTGAATCAAAGTTGAAATTGTTCAAGGTTGACTTAAAAGAAAAAAATCAAAATGTAAAAATATGAACATTTATTTAGCTTTGGAAAGAAATCAAATGTATCAGAATTAGAATCAGAATTACAATGTATTTTAGTCTACAGGGGTCTCTGAGGACTATAAAAACAGTGTATTATAGTCCAACAGATCCATTGCCTACGTGTGAGCATATTACTAATCAGGGCTGCGTGGCATGTCAGAGTCATCTGGCTAATGTAGGTAGGAACATCATCTTGGTCTACAATGCTTTCAATTAATACCACATTATTGGGGGCAGAGGCTGGAAGACACAACAGAGCTACAGTTATGCAACTTAAAATGGAGAACGTTTATTCTAAATGCAAATTCTAAAAGTAACAGATATGGGAATGTAAAATATTAGAACTTTAAAAATGTATTCATAAGAAAACACAATAATGATATAATATTCACCATAGTTTAAAATTTCAAGGTATAAAGAAATATATTTCTCCAAACTCATTTTACTAGGCCACCATTACCCTGATACCAACCAGATAAGGACACTACAAGAAAAGAAAATAATGGGCCAGTATCCCTGACGAAAACAGATGTAAAAGTCCTTAATAAAATACTAGCAAATCTAGGGATTTCTTCTAGGAATGCAAGGATGGTTCAACATCTATAGATTAATCAATGCAATACACCACATTAACAAAATGAAGGATACAAATCATATGATCATCTTAATAAATGTAGAAAAAGCAGTTGATGTAACACACCATCCATTTGTGATAAAAATTCTCACCAAAGTGCTTACAGAGAGAATGCATCTCAACATAATAAGTGGCACATGTGACAAGCCCACAACTAACATCATATTCAACGGCAAAAAGCTGAAAGCCTTTCTCTAAGATCAGGAACAACAGAAGAATGCTCACTCTTGCCACTTTCATTTGACATAGTATTGAAAATCCTAGTAAGAACAATTAAGCAAGAAAAAGAAATAAAATATCCAAATTGGAAAGGAAGAAGTAAAACTATCACTATATGCAGATGACATAATATTATATATAGAAAATCCTAAAGACTCCCCCCAAAACTGTTAGAACTAATAAATTCATTAAAGTTGCAGGATTCAAAATCAACATACAAAAATCTGTTGTGTTTCCCTCCCTCCCTCCCCCTCTGTCTCTCCACATACATACACACACACATATATATGTCATACATATATATATATGTGTGTGTGTGTGTGTGTATATAAATATCTAAAATCCCATTTTAAATTACATCAAAAAGAATAAAATACCAAGGAATAAATTTAACCAAGGAGGTAAAGGACCTATACACTCAAAACTATAAGACCTTAGGGAAAGAAATAGAAGAAGATGCAAATAAATAGAAAGATATTCTGTGTTCATGATTGGAAAATTAATACTGTTAAAATGTCCATACTACCCAAAAGAATCTACAGATTCAGTGCAATCTCTATCAAAATTTAATGATATTTTTCAAAGAAATAGAAAAATCTTAAAATTTATACGGAACCATAAAAATCCCAAATAGCCAAAGCAATCTTGAGAGAACAAAGCTGGAGGCAACACACTCCCTGATTTCAAGCTATACTACAAAGCTACAGTAATCAAAACAGTATGGTACTGGCATAAAAAAACAGACACACTAAATCAATACAACAAATTGAGAGTACAGAAATAAACCCATGCATAGATATATGGTCAATTAATTTATGAAAAAATAGCCAAGTATACACAATAGTGAAAGGGCAGTCTCTTCAATAAATGGTGCTGGGAAAACTGGCCAGCCACGTGCAAAAGAAAACAACTGGACTTCTATCTTAAACCATACATCAAAATGAACCCAAAATGGATTAAAGGCTTGAGTGTAATATCTGAAACCACATATTCCTAGAATAAAACATAGGCAGTAAGCTCCTTTGGATTTGACACCAAAATCAAAGACAACCAAAGGAAAAGTAAACAAGTGGATCTACATCAAACTAAAAAAACTTCTACACAGCAAAGAAAACCATCAACAAATTGAAAAGGCAACCTATGAAATGGGAGAAAATATTCACAAATCATACATCTGATAAAGGGTTAATATTCAAAATATACAAAGAACTCATATAACACAACAGCAAAAAAATCCAATTAAAAATTGGGCAGAGGATCTGAATAGACATTTTTCCAAAGAAGACATACAGATGGCCAACAGGTATAAGAAAAGGTGCTCAACATCACTGATCGATCATCAAGGAAGTGCAATTCAAAACCACAATGGGATGGCACATCCCACATGTTAGAATGACTGTTGTCAAAAAGACAAAAACTAAGTGTGGGAGAGGATGTGGGGGAAAGGGAACCTGTGTGCTGTTAAAGGAAATGTAAATTGGTGTAGCGACTATGGAAAACAGTATGGAGGCTTCTCGAAAATTAAGAAAAAGAAATACCATATGATCTATCAATACCATTTCTAAGTATTATACAAAAAAAATGAAAACACTAACTCAAAAAGATATATGCACTTCCATATTCATTGCAGCATTGTTTACAATAGCCAAGATATGCAAGCAACCTCAGTGCCCACTGATGGACACATGAATAAAGAAAATATATTCAATGGAATGTTATTCAGCCATAAAAAAAGAATAAAATCTTACCATTTGGGATGACATGGATAAACCTTGAGAACATTATGCTAAGTGAAATAAGTCAGAGAAAGACAAATACAGTGTGATATAATTTATATGTGGAATCTAATATACATTTATTATAATTAATACTACATAATCTAATATTACATTTATTATATATTATTATAATATCTTATGTTCATATATAGTATATATATTTGTTTTGTGTTAGTCAAAAACGCGTAACGTATTAGCACATTTATTAAGAGAGAGAACCTAAGAGAGAATGAGGAACAACTAAGAGCATGGATAATAACAGGCTACAGTAGAGAAGTTCAGGTGAGATGAACTAAAAGACTGCAGGACACAGGAGAAAATGTTCGAATGCTCTGAAGGGAAAAAAAGGGAGCAGAAGGTCAGGCAGAGAATTAGGCAGGGGAAACAGAAGGAACGTGTTCGGCTGCTACTGGAAAGGCAGCCTTGCTGATATCTAAATAATATCCTTTCAATAAATTCCTTTGTTGATTATAGTCAGTTTCTCCTACTTACAACTAAGAAACCTCACTATTGTACCATTTTCTGAAAATTAAGCCATTTTCCATTTTTTACTATGCCACAATGAGAACATTCTTTTTCCTACGCGTTATTTTACACTAGTGAATTTGCCTCGTCATAGGAACCACCTGGCACGCTTATTAAAAGCAGAGAGTTTTAGAGTCTTGGAGATACTTAATATGCCTGGACTGACATGCAAGAATGTGCACTTTTTAATAGGTCCCTTTATTACACTCCCCGCCCCCCCCCGCCCCGCACACACACACGTATATCTATAGTCCCAGATATTCTTGTGGTCAGGCAATTTTGGAAAACTGCCCTAGCTTAAATTCCTAGAAGACTTGCTAGGTCAATAGTCTATTTTTGTTAGAAGGGGAAAAATCAGTCTCTCTCAATCTCTCTCTCGCTCTCTCTCTCTCTCTCTCTTTAAGGAAAAGAGTTAGTGTTTTTGTGTGCCTTTCTGGAATTGACTGAGATAATAAGCTAACAAAAATGTTGGCCTACCAAAGACCTACATTTGAATCTCAGCTGTGTGACCATAACCTACTTCTCTATGCTTGATAAAGGTTAAAAAAAAAATAAGTATCTACATTAGGATATTGTGAGGGTTAGATGAGAGAAAACTAATCAAATGCTTCTGCCAGTCAATAGACTCATACAGAGAGTGTTCCCAGTTAATGAAAATGTTCTTTCTTCTCTGCTTGTGTTTACTCCCATAAATCATTTCTTTTTCCAAATATAGAACAGTTATTACTTAAGCCTTAACTACCTGTTATATGCAATATAAGACACCATGTTCTCTAATGTTTTACTGTTCTAAGAAACTAAAATATCCAAGAAAACCACTTATCTTATAAGTCAGACTAAAAGGATGAAATAAAAGACAATAATAATCACCTTTGACTTGGGAAAAGTTGCATTTGGGGGAAAATATTTTTTTATTGTGAAATGCATATTTTAGCAAATGATCTAAATTTGTTTTCCTCTAATTAAGTCTAAAATAAATAGCATGGCATATTCAGAGTTTTATTTTATGTATAATTTTACTTAACTTTATAAATAGGTAAGTTCACTGCAGTGTTATTTACAATGGCCAAGATTTGGAAGCAGCCCAAGTGTCCATCAGTAGATGAGTGGATAAAACAACTATGGGATATTTACACAATAGAATACTAATCAGCTGTAAAAAAGAAAATTGTACCATTTGTGACAGTATGGATGGACCTGGAGAACATTATGCTAAGTGAAATAAGCCACTCAGAGAAAGACAAATATCATATGATTTCAGTCATATGTGGGATCTAATGAACAAACTGAACTAACAAGCAAAACAGAGACAGACTCACAGATTCAGAGCAGGATGCCATCTAAGGGGCGGGGGGTGGTTAGGGGGTAAAGGGATTGAGTGAAAAGGAAAAAGAACCATGGACATGGACAGCAGTGCGGTGACTACAAGGGGGAAGCAGGTATAAGGGACTAAAGGGTAACAATAAAAAATATAAAAAATACTTTTTAAAATATCAAATACATAGTTGAAAATTATGATATTAACATTCATAATATAAATAGGTCCATAATATTTCTTTCTTTTAATACTTTGATTTTGGCAAAAGGGTTATCTTGGCATTGTAGAATAATTTGGGAAATATTTCTCAATGCTCTGCTGTTTAGAAAATGCTTTATAAAATTAGGATTCTCTATTCCTTGAATGTTGGTTGAACTTGCTTGTAAAACCATCTGGCCTGTTCTTTGTAAGGAGGCACTGCTTCAATTTCTTTATAGTTATAAGGCCATTTAATTTTCTTGAGTAAGTCTCGATAGATGTATTTTTCTAATAATACGCCTACTTCAAATTTGGTGGCATAAGGTTGTTAACAAGATCCACTTCTTTTTACTCTTTATTTGTTGTCACTACTATTTTTTCATATATTTTCATTTGTGTCTTCTCTCTTTTCTTGATCAAACTTGCCAGAGGTTTGTCTATTTTGTTGGCTTAAAAAAATCAATGTTTTTTTGTTGCTATTTATTGTATCTTTGTTTTCTATGTCACTGACTGAGGCTCTTATTTTTATTATATATTTTTCTATGTTCTTTGAGTTTATTCTTTCCTTTTAAAAAGTATGTAAGGCTATATATATCCCTCAAAGAATCACTTTGGCTGCCTCCAACAAATTTTGTTATATGCCATTTTTAGTATCATTCAATTCTAGATATTTTACATTAATTATCATTTCTGTTTAAACCCAAAAGAAAAGTGTGCTTTTGTAACATTGCAAATTTTATAAGGATGCAACTATCACAATTCTACTTAACACTGTATACAGGTGTAAAGTCATAGCCCACGCATATATGCCATAAACCAAGCACTACGAGTGATCCAACTGAACGTTCCTGAGGTCCAATAAAAATAGACAAAATAAAGCAGAACAAGAAATAGACAAGTCTAACAAGCTTCCAGGTAAAAGAAACAGTTATCTTTAAAAGAAAAAGAAATCAGATCTGCAGTAGACTTTTTATTCACAACACTAAAAGCTAGAAATCAAAGCATCAGCATCTACAGTCCACTGAGAGGAAAAAAACCCCTAAGAATCCCACTCTCAGCTAAGATATCATTATATCCATCAAGTTGAGAATTATATTTTATTTTGTATTTCTAAGAAATACTTACAAAACTTGTCATGTATTCAACATAAAAAGTTTACAGATTCAAAGAAATATTATGTCACATTATTTAATCAGAATAACCCAAAGTTAGCCCTGGCTGGTGTGGCTCAGTGGATTGAGCGCCAGCCTGTGAACCAAAGGGTCACTGGCTCGATTCCCAGTCAGGGCACAGGCCTGGGTTGCAGGCCAAGTCCCCAGTGGGGGCCACATGAGAGACAACCACACATTGATGTTTCTCTCCCTTCCCCTTCCTTTCTCCCTTTCCCTCTGTCAAAAAATAAATAAATAAAATTTTTAAAAAACAAATAACTCAAAGTTAAATAAATAATAAAAATAACTCCCTGCCAAAACAATGAACTCTATTGAAATTAAGACATATACCTCTAGACTTCCTAAGATGGCGGCATAGGTGAATGTGCCGTACCACCATGCACAACCAAACAAGGAAAGAAATCAGAAATTTACACATCCAAAAACAGCCAGATCTGACAGAAAATCGTATTGAGAGGAAGTCCGACAACCAAGGAATTAAAGAAGATACATTCATCCAGTCTGGTGAGCCGGGAGGAGGAGGGTGGAGGGAGAGCGCTCCGCGACCCCGCGGGGAGCAGGTGAGCAGACGGCAGGACCACGGTTGGAGAGGCGGTTCCCGCGGGGCTGCAGCACACCGAGACGGAGCCCGACTGAAGCGCGGCCAGCGCCCGGCTCATCCAGACCCAGCGGGCCGAGACCGGTGGACAGGGCAGGTCTGCATTCTCGTGCAGAGAAACCGGGAGAGAAAGCAGGGCGCAACCCATCGGCGCAGACTGAGAGCACCTGTGGGGGTGGAGTCGGCGGCGGGAGGAACTCCCAACCTCACAGGAGAGTTCATTGGGGAGACCCGCAGGGATTGGAGCTGTGCAGCCCGTCCAGCGACCCCGGAGCAACCCCGGAGCGACCCCCGGAGCCAGCGCAGAGGGACCCGAATTGCTTGCAGGAGGCGGTGTGGGTGCGGAGAGTCGAGCAGGAGCCATTGTGCGCTCAGGTCCCGCCCCCACAGGCTACGTCACAACACAACTACCAGGAGCTTCCCTGCCCAGGTGAACCCCAAGGCTCCGTCCCCCTTACAGTAACAGGCTCACGGAGGGAAAAAAAATGGCCCAAAGAAAGGAACAGATCAAAGCCCCAGAGCTAACTGACCAAGAGATAGCCAACCTATCAGATGCACAGTTCAAAACCCTTGTAATAAGGATGCTAACAGAATTCGACGAAAAATTAACGAAATTGCTTGAACAAATGAGGAGAGATCTTCAGGGAACCAATAGAGATAAGGAAACTGGGACTCAAATCAACGGAGTGGACCAGCAGAAAGAAAAAAACATCCAACCAGAAAAGAATGAAGCAACAAGAATTCAAAAAATGGAGGAGGTGCTCAGAAACCTCCAGGACATCTGTAAACGGCCCAACATACGGATCATAGGGCTGCCAGAAGGAGAAGAAGAAATCCAAGGAATTGAAAAATTATTTGAACACATAATGATGGAGAATTTCCCGAAGCTGGCAAAGGAAATAGACTTTCGGGAAGTCCAGGAAGCTCAGAGAGTCCCAAAGAAGTTGGACCCAAAGAGGAACATACCAAGACACATCATAATTACGTTACCCAAGATCAAAAATAAGGAAAGGATCCTGGGAGCAGCAAGAGGAAAGGAGACAGTTACCTACAAAGGAATGCCCATAAGACTGTCAGCTGATTTCTCAAAAGAGACCTTGCAGGCAAGAAGGGGCTGGAGAGATGTATTCCAGGTCATGAAAGGCAAGGACCTACATCCAAGAATACTCTACCCAGCAAAGATTTCATTTAGAATGGAAGGGCAGAGAAAGTGCTTCTCAGATAAGGTCAAGTTCAAGAAGTTCATCACCACCCAGCCTTTATTGTATGAAATGTTGAAGGGAGTTATATGAGGTATGGAGGAATATCAACAGGGGAGTGGTAGGGGGAGAGGGTGGGAATGGGGCACAGAACA